>JZLH01S0394617.1:67490-78881 GCA_001188425.1 Eucidaris tribuloides | reverse complement strand
ACTATTTTGTTATGCATTTATGGTGGAAATAGATTGCAATTGATTTGATATTGAAAAAGAAAATCCACTTTTCTATACTTCGACCTATAAGTATTTGGATTGGGCACTGGTTATTATGCATTCCGATCCACACGAAACTGTGCGGATTGAATGTGGCTGTCGCCGCGAACGTAAATGTGACAGCGGCTCGGTGCGTAGCCAGCTGCAGATAACGCGGGAATGACGGTGCTCTGCTGCAAACTCCTTTTTAGTGCGGACTTGATCTGCACTCAACACTCTAAAAACTGAACTGTTCTCTCAACATTTTAAAAGGGTCGGGGAGTGACCATACTTTTTCAATGTTGTATTTAACCTTTAACCAGCTGGATCTGACACTATAAATATTGAATCCAGCCGGATTAAAGGTTTGAGATAGCATCTAGAAAGTGCTCACTCCTTGGCCCTTTTAAATGTTAAAATGACATTTCCGTTTTTAGAGTGAACCCACCCACAATGAGAAAGTGGACTATATATCTGCTGACTGAATGCGGATCTGAAAGCAAAACTCAGAAATATTATTTTTTGTTTTCCATCCGCACGTACTCAGTGTACCCAATCCGCATTGGTCGAAGTGTCAAAAGAGTAACACTGACCGATCTTTTTTCTTTTCATATTCGAGTTGATCTCAATAATGGAATGGGTCAATAACCAGCCGTCAGTCCCAGCTGAATCTCAAGAGGAGATATAATTGTTTTTTTGTTGTTTCCATGTATTTCAAGTGAGAAATTAAGGAGAGAATTAGGAGCAAAACTTAAATTAAAGTTTGATCTTTGCTATTTTAACCCATGGAGGATCAGGTAAGATGAATTTTGATTAAGCTACGGTGCTACTTGTGTACTAATTTTTTTTCCACATTTATGCATAGGCTTATAATAAATTATATACAAACAATTTTTACACTGTATGATTTAGACAGTCCATTTTTTTAACTATTGTGAAATTTTCATTGGTCTCGCTTCATTGGATTTGAATACACAGTATATGTAACAGCAGTGTTTTTCAGTCCATTCCAAGTTTGCATGCAGTGCCACAGAAATACTTCAATCTGAATGTAAATCAGGTGGATGGACGTGCATGAGAAACACAAAAGTTTACAAGCTGGACATGGAAGGACAAACCATAAGTGGAACACAATCTGTGAATCAAACACGACCAGTGGAACAGAACTTTGATTAGTTTTTATTGAAAAAAAGTGAATGAACAGTCGTTGAGATAATATGAATGAAGCATGGAATATTATGTCTGCGATGTGCCTTTCTTTTTAGCAAACTTGGAACGGGCTGTAAAGCACCGTTGTTATAAGCCTGTGTATTCAAAACCAATGAAGCGAGACCTTTGAAATATTCACAGAAATTACAAAATTAGGTGGGTTTTCATAACGTGTAAACTCAGTTGAGTATAAAACTTGATTTTGGTAATTATTCTGTGGTCTATGAGAGGGATTTTTTTCTGGTACACGCTGTATATATATTTATATATATACATGTGTATAAAATTATGTATAATCGCTGTTTCAAAATATATAAATACAAACCGCTCCCACAGCCCGGTCCCACAGTTGAAACAAAATACAAAGACATATAAACCAAAGAAAATGAAAAATACACCAAAGTTATTGTGATCACTGTACAATTGGAATCAAATCAAACTAAAAGTACAGTCAAACCTGTCTAGCAGCCAACCTGTCTATGGTGGCCACTTAATTGATTCCCCTGAAGACAAAACATGTGTTGAAGAATCTGTCTAGAGCAACCACCTGTCTATACAGGCCACTTTTTCTATTTCCCTTGGGTGGCCACTATAGACAGGTTTCAATGTATACATAATATATTATGTGTGTGTGTGTGTGTGTGTGTGTGTGTGTGTGTGTGTGTGTGTGTGTGTGTGTGTGTGTGTGTGTGTGTGTGTGTGTGTGTGTGTGTGTGTGTGTGTGTGTGTGTGTGTGTGTGTGTGTGTGTGTGTGTGTGTGTGTGTGTGTGTGTGTGTGTGCGCGCGCGTGTGTACGTGTGTACTGTTTGGGTATATGCTCTGGTTTTCTCTGATACATCACCCCTATATTTTCAAACGCAAATGGAAGGGTGACTGAAATTGAAAGTGGTGTATGTTTAATAGTAGCTATGTTTAATGGTTTTGTAGTGCTTTTTAGACCTAATGGCGTTTTTCTATGCGTTTTTTCTAGGGAGCAAACCCCCTAAATCCCCTGTAGATCCACCACTGGAATATAAGGCAGGTAGATAAGAAACGTATACTGTTTCCGTATCTTGAGTAGATAGTTTATTACGAGCTCAGCTATTTGTGATTCAAATTTCCCCGTCACTTGTTATACACCATCATCTGTGTTGCTATACCGTTGTCCAAGATACATTTATGTTTGGGGCAAGCACCAGTTCTTTTACATTCCAAGTTATTTCAAGTAATACGCCAAACCAACCGTGTATGGAATATAGGGTGTCGATATAGAATGCTTGTAAGTCTTGTTTCTCCATTTTAGTTTGTTTGTTACATATCATCGAGGATTAGCGCAGGATTATCTTAGCTTAGAATCAAAGGTCAATTTGGTGTATTATAACACAAGTAAAAATAGACTTAGTATACGAAAAGTGTATTGCTCTCCGTTCCCAGGCAACAACGAAAACTTCATTCTCCTAACGAAGCATTATTGTGATTTTTGTACAGTTTCTTTTTGTGCTCATGTCTTGTCAATGGTGTAATTATAAATCCCTTCCACCTTTTTTTCGTCTTGAACAGTGAAACCGGTATGTCATTTTTTGTTAACTACTTGGGCACAGGCGTGGTTTAAACGATTTTCTCCCAAACATGAAAACCACCCGCTGCATTCATTGTCGTTTTTTTTTATCTTCTTGTTTCGAATCATAATCGAGAAGTCTTTCAGGAGAGTACAAAAGTTTTTTTGCACGATTACGCACCATCAATCGGTGTGATTCACTTTCGCTATTATAGTCGACACTAGAAAAAAAATCCTTTGCTTACTTGTTCGACACGGCTATATCATGTGTTCATTTTCCGCTTAACCACATTTGACTAAGCTTTCTTCTGTATTTCATTCGAACGAATAGTTTCTTGTTGGCAAATCCGTTGTAGAACGTCGTAAACAACTCTTGATGTAGTGTCTGTAACACAAGGTAGCTTTTTGTCATCCTCTTACCTCTGCCGTGTAACCCTTTTGTTCGGGGAACCAGAAAAAACACCACACGGCTTCCGAACAAGTAGTCGGGCCTGAGGCGCGAATTAAGGGACGAGAAGAAACGCATTAGTCTATTTGCGTTGAGTAATCCGTGTCTTGCTACAACGAAACTTCAGTCCAGCATTCTTCTTTTCTGCGATTCCATTCGGAGAATGACTACCATTCAAACAGGAGACAAATCAGTCCCGGGCATAGCCCCGGGTACATAGGTGTGTTGTAGGTGGTCTTGTATAAGACCCACATAGCTCCTCACTCCAAACCGCCAAACACCTTTACCAGTGCCTTAAATAAGGAATTGGGTAAAAGCAGCTTCTGAGTTTACTCGCTTACTTTCCTCCACTTGATTTGTTAGCTTTGCGGATTATTATGTAAACTTTTTCGGCTCTATGAAAAAGGAGGGAAATGGGGAAGAGGTTTTTATCCACTTTCGGATGAGAAGAAAGCGTGTAGTGCATACAGTAACACTTTGCGCTCAGCTAACACGGCCGTGTTTGATAGGCGTGGCTATAGCGACACGCTAAAGTGGCTTGTTTTTCACCAATGTCGGTTAAGAGATAAATCCAATGAGACATACAAAAGATCTGTTTTATGGAAATATATAGGAAAAAGATTACGCAACCAACCACAGAAATACAGAATCTGTGTGTTTGACTGTGAATATGACTTGTCGTATGCAAGATTACAAATTTGACCGCTGGACCATGGGAATTTGACCTAGCTGCTCGCAATATCAATGCGGCAGTGAAAGCAGAATGCTATGGAAATGGATGACTGTAAAGTATACACGTGTCTTTGTTATCCATTTAACCTGGACAGATATAATAAAATTCAGTGCTTAAGATGAGAGAGGTCTTCAAAATTGTCTTTATCATTTGAAGTATACCCAAATCTATTGTCTCACCCGCCTGAAGCCAATTCAGCTCATTTTACCACTCATCGCCCTCCAAATATAGATTTTTAAAATCGTTGTCCGATGTAAAGAAAGACTCAGAAAGATTCGGATTCAGAAAATTGAGAAATTACCCAATTCAGTGATTTTCAAGTGCTATTGTTGATATCAACTCTGCAACTGAATTAGCATTGTTCACGATATTGGTGGTCGATTATACAGATGAAGGGAACATGGAGTACATAAATAAACAACAAATAACTTGTAACATGTTGATATATAATAATAGTGGATTAATCAGGAAAGTCACATTATATTGGAAGGAATTCGTTGTTATACACCTAAACGCATTTTTTCTTTTGTGAATAGCGCCCTCCATGATACAAATATATACTGCAACCCTCGCGATTACCAAGCACATCGAAGTGATTTCGATTCTAACCAATGAAACGTCCATAACTATAATTTCCAAGACGATTATTATGGCCTTATCCATTGCAGAGCAAAAACATTATGATGGTCAGTAAATTTTATGATAAATTTTGTATATCAAGAAACGGGATATTTCTTATAAGTCATTTGAAATTAAAAAAATAGCACTAATCACCAATGCGTGAGATAACACTGGTTTACTTTCAACTTCTTTTTAAACAGAAAGGAAAAACTTAACTCTGCAAAATTAATGATGCGATACTATCCAAATATTGCTCTCAACCTTACAATCTAAAACCAGTGAACAATTTTCCGCTAAGTTACTTAATTTCCTCTAATCGTGCACTTCAGTGAAAAAGATACTGCGTCACTGATTTTCACTTGTTAATCGGTGAGGATAATAAACGCATTTGTAAATACAAATGTGTCAGAAAATATTGTGTAGTTCACATGAATATTTAATAATAATAATACATATGACTTATATTGCGCCAAATCCACTCTGCAGAGTGCTCTAGGCGCAGGGAATACTCTATAATTTTTGGGGAGGGAGTTGAAAAATGGGAAAAATGAAGTAATCAGCGGGAGACATTAAACCAGTAAGTTTTAAGGTTGAGATAACCCTCTAATCTCCAGAGCAACAAATGTCCATGGACTTGACATGTGACATTCCGAATGTGGTACTATCAGTATTAAACAGACCTGTGCAAACCCACTGGAAACGATTTGATTTCACTATAACACTCATTTTCCATAGACACCAGCACGAGTTAACTCGTACTTAGTCTCCAACGGGCTAATAAACAGAAACGAAATGGAAAACGTAAAGGTGGGGGGCTATAATATCCCTGCATATAAACTCGCTGGTTTGCAAGACTTTACATATTGCACGCTGATCATTGAAATTTGTGTCAAGCCTGCACATGAATGTGCGCAACCTCTACTCCCTGAGAACTATTCCTTAGCCCGATCAGATTTTTGTTTTCGAGGAAGGTGCAGACGGGTCTCTACTGGATTGTAAATACCCACTGAAACGGCGTGAGTCTGCTCTGCTAAAGTGTTACAGTCCACCATATACCAATCTGATGCAAAGACTTTATGATTTAAAACCATCAAGTTGATTTCGTGTTCAAAAATATCTAACTTTAGCATCATTTATCTTTATCAAAGAGGCGTCCACCAGGTGATTATATTTTACACAGGTACATGTAGTACCTACATATCGACACTGTGTACATATTTTGGGAATTTGTATTGGTTAGGAATAAACCAGAATAAGGATGCTAACATGCACTCTAAGAAAAAAAAGGTTCGGGCTGAGGTTCCTTTCACTTATAGAACCATTCGCTGCAATATTTTCGTAACACCATTATTGGGTGCTTATTAGCACCATTTTGACGTATATAGACTGGTTCTTTGGAAGCACCAATCACGGGCAGTATGGTGGCAATGGGAACCGTTTTTACATCAAAATGGAGCTGACGCGCATCCAAAATGGTCACGCCGCTGTTATGACAAAATGAGGATCTTTTAAGGACCGTTTTAAGGTGTACGGGGATCACACATCTCCGTAAGATGTTAATGTATTTCCATTACAGTACCACTTGCTAATCAAGATCATCCATGTAAAATTCATGCAAGCTTTCCCCTTTGGCTGTGAGCTGCCAATAGCCATACATTCTAACGAAAAGCTGCAAAGTCTTCATCCTTCAATGCAATTCGTTATGGCATTTAAAAGATACTTGACTCCTCCCAGGCATAAGTTCTTAAACTTTGTGCACATTGTAACTAATTTGTATACAACATAAAATGAAATCTAAAAATCACTCGGATATTTCCATAAACAAACACAAATTCAGACTAAATATTTGTAAGATCAATTTAGATCAAAGAGGACAAAAAGGAAATAAGTGCGTACCATGTTTTACTCCTGACTAAAGCGAATTAGGTACAGCATTCCCTAATGATTTACACCGCCCGGAGGTTCACCCCGTGTAGAGCTTCTTTCAAACCTTAAGAAGTTTGTTTCTAAAGGCGTACCGTAATGCATTTCAATGTAATTCTCTAAATAGTCAAAGGTCTCTTGTGAATTCAGGTTTTTCAAACGTTTTGAGAAAACAAGACTTGTACGCAAGATGATTCTCATTGAAGTTCGGATGGGTTAAGTGAAGATTAAGGGTTGTTTTGTTCTGCGATTTGGCATGAAGCTACGACAAAAAACTTTAAACGCATTTTATCATTGATAATTAGAAAATACCAACTAAGCCTTTTCTCCGTGTAATTAGGCCTATAAGGCAATCAATTAGGACACCGTTTTGAAGCAATTATAAACAGTAATAGTAATGATTATTTCTTGCATCCCTCCGTCTCACATGATTTTTTTAAAGATTACATGTATACCGTTATCAGCTTGGAGCATTTATATCACGAGTTATTTATCAACGAAGCAATCCTTTTGTTTTTGTTGATCACCGTTTTCTTCCCCTTTTTCGTTTTCTTCTTTTTTCTTTTCTTCTTCTTCTTCTTCTTCTTCTTCTTCTTCTTCCTCTCCTCCTCCTCCTCCTCCTCCTCCTCCTCCTCTTCCAAGTTCTTTTTCTTTTTCATTACGGCATACTATTCTGATTTAATGACGTAACGTGCAAAAATGAAATGAGACATTTTTTAAACAAAGAACCACATGAGGTATAAACTTCTAAAAAACAAAACCAAAAATTGTGACACCAAACATTATTTTCAGTTTTGAAATCACCATCATGTTGTGGGCACTTATTGCGTATTTAGAAAGCATTTACGCGCTGATGGTAGTAACAAAGTAGCTTACTATTAAAAAAGGGAAAGAAGAAAAAGCGCATCACAAACGTCAGCTAAGTTATCGGTAATCAGACTTTAAAAGGAAGTTGGAAACCACAAATATCCTTCCTCTTAACTCTGAGCTCGGGGATAAAGCTGATCTGATGCAGTAAATCGTCTGTGACATATCCCCAGACAATGAAAGTTCTCGCACCTGCACGGAAACTGGAGTTGCATTTTACGCTTGGCAGACGACACTTATTATGACTGCCATCTACCCTGTTTTGTTTACAACTGTTGTCCTAAAATGTCTTTATGAATGTAACCATTAGCTATCCATTTATCTATTTATCTATCTATCTATCTATCTATCTATCTATCTATCTATCTATCTATCTATCTATCTATCCAATATCTATTTTAACGAAAATGATGAAAAGACTTCACCTGAAGCATGGCTAACTAAGTTTGCAAATCGACTCTTCGACATAATTTGGCTTCGTTGTTAATTTACGGCATAGTATGTTTTGTGACCGCAGTAAGATTTTACTTTTTGCCTTCTAATTGCTTATTGGCTGATTTCTCAGGTATTGATGATTTTTTTTTGGGGGGGGAGGGGGAGGGAACTGTAGGTGGGTGAGGTGAAAAGGAAAGTCCGTCTCTTTGAACCCAGGTCCAAGAAATATCTAAACACATTGAAACATTTCATGGAGAAACGATAAGCTATTATTTTTGTAAATAAACGCAAGTTCTCCCGTAAGGAATGATTCTACTGAATTTAAAAGTACAGCGTCAGATTGGCACAAGATGCCGTGAACTTCAATAAACGATAGTCATCAACAGAGCTACATTAACTGCCTGTCAAATTTCGCCGTTTAAAAAATAGGCTCTTCAAAATAATGACTCAATTAAAAGGGCGGGAAATACTATCATACAAATTCTAAACAAACGGCCAACACGTAGATCCAACTCTTTACGTCGTCACCTGCAGTTATTTTACAGTCACCCTTTACAGTCAGATCTTTATCTTGTAACAGTTAAATCACTACAAATTGAAGTGATTTTAAATATTTCTTAAAATACTCCAGCATTATAACCTGAAACAAAGCATGTATTGATATCAATGTACTTGTGCTCTTGTGTGCGTTAAAGCATCTTATTAGAAAGGTTATGCTATTGTTTATGGTTTGTCTATCCTACAAACCTGGTTGCTTGAAACAGAAAGTTCGCTGTTAACATGACACAGCAATCATTATTCTTGGTTACCATTTTCGGAGAAGTTAAATGTGCCCTAGATTAATCTCTTAACGCCATTGACTCTCGCCGATTGTACGGGATTTTTAACACCGTCCTTGGTTCGGATACAAGACCGCAACCAGTAACGGTGAACAATGTGAAGCAGACGGCAGGTCAGCTATTTTGGCCCACACCCTGTGTGGCGAGGCGGGCTGGCGACTCGGTCGCTTTGTGTGACGTCATCCTATTGAACTTGCGCAGTAGAGTTCTGAGCGTCGTCTTACAGGAGTGTTTGACCTGTGCACTGCGGAGTAAAAGGTTATCTGCGTAGTAAATGGTTGTCGATTTTTTTAACTCTTGATGAACATTTTATGTATACTTTCGGTCGGGAGCCGAGACTATTTTAATAATACAATGACATTTTATGCATTGATTTTAGAAGAGTTACATTACTTACAAACATTCTAACTGGAACAAGGTCCGAATCCGGAATAGCAACGGGACTGGATAGGTACGGTATGCAGCATTTATGAATGAAAAGAAAATATTTTAAGAGGTGGGTAGCACTACTCGTGTATGAAAAACTTGTTGAAGAAACTTCTATAAATCAAATAAATTTCATTACATAAACTATACTGCAAACATTGTTTGTCAACTTGTTGCACTGGTATTAGCGAGGGAACAGACATAGGCCAACAGAGTTTAGGAGTAAAAAGTGGTATGCAATAAACTTAGTATAGGCCTAAGGTCACATAATATTTTATATTTTAAAGGTCTACTTTCTAGCATGCGTATTTTTAGTTAACATGTCAACACCCTCGACGATTTGAAAGGTATACGTCAGTAATTACACGCAGTGTTAAGTTAACTTAACTTCTCATAATAATGATAAAAAAAATATGTTTTACCTGCAGATTTCATTTCGTTATTTACAGAATGTTTGTTCAGTACATTGTTCAAGCTTATCATCACGTAATTGTATTGTCTTTATCATTCATTAAAAAAGGGGGAATCCGGGAAAAGAATTGTATGAATTTTTTTGCAGCAGTTAAAATTCAGTGAAGCTAATGTAGACAGATCTTTCTTTTTTTTACCTATTCAACAAATCGAAGAAATATGCGGGATCTTTTACCCCTTGGTACATTGTTTTCGATTATTCTTTTTTAGGGTGTATGCATTCTATATCGCATAGCAGGGCAGATTAGAATGGTCCACTGGGCATGTCGACATGACAAGCTTCGTATTATTATCGGTAATTTGTTGCTTATACCTACTGATTTTCTTTACTTCCCACCACGTACTTATACGACGAACAAAGAGAAGAAACGACCACGGATTATTCAAGTCAAACCACTTTTTTGCGCTGTTCGACCGGGGAAAAGAAAAAAAAATATAATCTTCATGATCTCTGAACCTAATTTGTAGGCCGCTACGTTTGCCTAAAGAACGACTGTTTCAATTGTCATATTTTCTTTATTGGACTCTGGTTTTGGTATACTGCTAACAAATGGACAAATTGCAGAAAGCGACGCAAACCTGAAGGAATTTCGTTGTCATCGCTTTGAGTGACGTTGACAGAGCTTTATAAAACGCCTCTATATTTCTTGAAAATGTATATTTTGTTAAATCATATAGAGCATTTTTTTTTCAGGAAAAAAAATCACATTAAATCATACATTAATATTGTTACTGGCAATAATTTGTTGACAATTCATAAAATGGTGTTCAGGTGCTTCGTTTTCTCGAAAGATGTGTTTTATACCCATTATGAAAGCAACCCGTCTGAATGAATCCCTTACCAAAAAAAAAAAAATAGAAAAGTCGTTGGATGTGATGACGATTGAAGAATAGTAAATTCAGTAAGTCCAGATATATATATTGCCTTCTAGTCTGAACTATTCTGGTGTTTATTGGTCTATAACGATTTGCTAGAGAAAGACTAAGTATAATGAGAGTTTTGTTCTGCTTGTTGTTAGTTTGCCTCTACGTGTAATAAGTGAAATCAAAGGGTTGATAATATGAACGACGTGTATGGTAATCACAATGTTTACTTAGTCGCACAGAATTTTAAGTGGAAATCCACTAAGACCTTCTTTAGAAGTGAAAGGACTTAAGAGTGGTCCTTTCAGCGGTTTGTGAGGGAGCTTATATCCGCCATAAATGACACCAGTCCATGCGTACAGGGATTTCGGAGAGAGTATAGAGGAATAAAGGATGGAAAAAAAATCGAATCGCCTAGCCGGCCTAACCAAACAGATCTTTAGGTCAAAACAAAAAGATGGACAAGGGAGAAGATGTTAAAATGGTGGTGGGATTACAAGAAAATAATGAGAGAATCTTGGGGTCTATTATCCAATATCGCGTTTAGCTCGGGGATGTCTTCGGGGGTCGGTGAAGCGTTTCGAGGGTGTTGTGGAGGGTTTCTGGTGGTCTTTACAAAAGTCTTGTGATCCCATCACCTGCTCTCTGGGCATGATGGATGTCACTTTATTTGCTTCAATGGGGCGATTTTTTTTTTTGATTTACAAATAAACCTCAATTAGAGACGAACAAGAATCTTTTCTCTTCCTTCTGGTCACTCTTTGACTTCCGCAAGGTCATTGTAGACGTATGCAGACAAGCGCGCGTGCACACACACACACATGCGCGCACGCACACGCACGCACACACACACATACACACATACACACACACACACACACACACACAGCACACACACACACACACACACACACACACACACACACACACACACACACACACACACACACACACACCACACACACACGCACACACACAC
>JZLH01S0394617.1:12351-23535 GCA_001188425.1 Eucidaris tribuloides | reverse complement strand
CATAGGCATAGAAATCTAAATAATCGGGCAAATGTTATATGAAATTAAATAGCCCTATACTAGTTTAGTTATATCGTCTTTCAGCGCATATAACCCAAAACTTTGCTCTAGTCTCGACCTCAATATCAGAGCACGTTATAAATATAACGTAATCCTCACATCACCCACATCTTATAAAAACAAGACTATCAGAAAAGATCTATCTTCGACAAATGTGTGTTGAAAAAGAGTTTCAAGTTTCAATATAAAATACACACCCACACTCAAACATACATACACACACAAACACACATACACACACACACACACACATACATCAAGAGTCTTACATTTTACCAAAAAAAATCACCTCCTTTATAACTTAAATGTACTGTATTTGCGCTTCCGCTATAACGGTAAGAATGTATGCTGGCCAATTAGTTGTAGGTTATAAGAAGTTATACTTGTGTATTAGAAAGAAAAATGTTTATTCTTTAAAAAGAAAATCATGGCAAATTTGCACATTTAGGCGTTGAAAGGCACAGCAATGTTCACAAATACTGTCATAATTCAACTTCCAACACTGCATTCCCCCAAATACTATATAGTTCAATGAAATTAGAAACAGAAAAGAAAGTTACCATGATTTTATGAATGTTTATCACTATTATATATTAACTTCGCTACCAAAGACTTTTGGCTTTGGAAAAACATGTTTGTGATGTTCTTATGACGTTAAATTTTCATTTTTTTTCTAAAGCACCAATTTTATTAAACCTTGATAACTAATGTGTAAAAGGAAATAAAGGTTCGATGAAAAAAGTTGCCTATGGGCAATTTCGAATTTGGAATTTTTACATATTTGGTGGCTCTCGGAGGAAAATGGACAAATTGATTTTAATTTAAAAAAATAGCAATTTAAATTAAAAAAAAAGATTTCTATTTTTTTTTCTAAATCACGATTTTTTTCTCCAACCCTGATGAAAAATATGAAATCAATCGTTGAGAATTGGCATTGGCATTTCTGGTTGAAGCTCTGTGACATGATTGGGAGAAATAACAAATGCTCTTTGAACCAAAGTGGTTGAAAGATATACCAAATGTACACCAACTGGAGTGGATCTCCTGGCTGGAAGGATTTGTCTAGAGTTTGTTTAAGCATGAACAGGCCATCACTTTAATTTTATCGTGGCAGATAGATTGAATCCCCATAGAATGCTACACTACAAATTTGTCTGTTACAAGGCATACAGATGGACATTATTTTAAAATGAGTCAACTTTTGACAACAAAATTTTCACAGTAGAATCCCTGCCTATAGTTTACTTGATTCCAGAATAGTTTTTACCCCAAGTTGAGGACTACCCACAATCATGTCATTTATCTTTAAACAGAGTTAGCAAAAACTATCAACATACTTCTGAATTATAATTAGTCTTCTGGCTTTTCAGAATTAATAAAATGGGTGACTAACGGAACTACAAGTGACTTTTAGTCAGTATGTATACAAATCTTTAAAAAAAAATCAAATTCAAAATAGTTTAGCTTTAAAGTACCAGAGCAAATCACCAAAATATACGATACTTTTAAATTTTGGCTCAACTGTATATATGCAAATGCAATATGCTTTTAAGTGGAACGTGATACGAAATTCGTTTCCTATAAATGCAACATTCAAACAAATAATTATGCTAGGACTCATTAACTGAATTCGAGGTAACAGAGAGACAGAACTTTAGTAAACGAGGTCATTTTTTTCAAGGAAAAAACACTTCATGGACGAAATACTTTTTAATTACTTGCTTTTAATATAGCCAGCAGAAATGAAGAAACTTGCATCTTACTGTTTCTTGACGATCGTTGAATTGACTATTACAGATTGACAATATTTCTAATGTATTAGATTAATTTCCTAATTAAGGTAAAGCAAAGACTCACGTCCTTTAAATATAGATTTATCAATCGGAAAATTAATTGTATTTCCAATTAATTTTTCAGTTAAATATTCGCACCCTATACCTCCAGCTTGTTAAGCGTGCGTGGCATATACGCAAAATCCTATCATGCAGTTTTCCTTTGGGTTTCTTTTTTTATCAAACATAAAATAGATGACTAAAATTTCTGGACACTATGTGTTGGATTGATGAATTCTCATATATAATTTGAAAAGTCTTCTAACAAAATCAGTGCAGGTAGAAAGCACAGTCGATGGTGCGTGTGTACATCTTTATAAACGCGATACGTAATTTGCGTAACGCTGTGGGAGTAGCTTTTTTATTTTAGAGATTTATTTTATTAAATGTTGTGAAATATCATTGAAATCCTATTTCTTTTGTTCGTTTTACGTTTTCCAAAATCAGTTAATTTGACGAACATGTAAGACAAAAGGAATACGCTTGTGACACAACTTGGCTATTGTAGTGTTATGCCAAAAATTAGTAAATAATGTTTTATTCGTGATTTCCAAGACTAGTGTTTTTGTGAGATGAAGATTTTCCGAATTTTGATATTTTTGTACAAAAAATAACACACGAACCAGAAAAAAAGTGTGCTAACTTCATTTGCTAAATTTATACTCAAACTGGATGTGCAAGTGACAATTTTGCCCGTGGCTAGACAGAAAATTGACTAACAAACGAGAAAAATCCTTATTTGAAATGATATACAGCCATTCGTTTTTTGCAAAAGAATTTCCAAATACCGCTAAAGTTAAAATGGTAATTTACAGGTTATGTCATTAAAGTTCAATTGAATTTGCGTGTATTGAGGTAAAATTTATAAAAAACAAAAAATAACATTGAAAATTGAGTCAAATATGGTTTGGTCGAAAGGGTTTTGCACTAGAAGTGATATCCCTCCTTCAAATATTTAACGGGGTAATAAGTTTATTCAGTTTACTTGTAGTTGTCTGAAACATGTAGGCCTATATGTTTCAAAATTTATGACAGATACAATTAAATACAACTAACCATACAGACATTCCAATATTGGAGGAAATACATATTTAAATTTGCATCTATCACAGAACAGTTGACTCATGTCTCAATATTCTTTTTTCTTCAAAGAGCTAAATGATCATGAATAAAATATGTCGGAATCGTCTACAAAAAGTACTAAACTACATTAAAAGGCATTCATCAACGGCATTCATCAATAATTAATAGCACTGTACTTTATTTTTAATGCTCCATTTAGAAACTTCAGTTCAATTGTGAATCTCTTGGTACATGTACTACACTATAAATTGGAGAAGTTGAAAACACAAAATTTGATATGTTGTTATTCGCACAGTCATGTCAACGCAGAGATGTACATGTATACCCAGATCCAGGTTGTCTTTTCTTTCGTATTTCTTTTTTAACTTCCTTGACATTTTGGATTCAACAAGTACGTAAGATTTCGCGAGATTTCTCATTGTTTTAGTAATCAATAAACACGCCTTCATGTTCCGCGTTCTTTTGAAGCGAGGTATAGGGAAATAAATGACTCAAATTGCTGATCGCTAAATTTAAAGACCCTTGGAGGTGTGCATGGGATTTCTTTTCCTGATCCGCAACTTGTTGTAACTTGTCGATTTGCAATTGAACATAACGGCGCTATTCCAGTTTTTAGATTGTATGCACTAATATATTTTGATGCTACGTTAGGTCGTTGTTACGGATTGATACTTAGTTTTGTTGAGTGCATGACGAAATTTGATAGGTGGGAAATAAAGCTATTTTTTTTATCTGAAAAGACAAATTTGAAGTGCTAATTTGCCTGAAATATCTTAGTCAAAAACACTTCTTAACTCATAACCACATGACAGGTTTTACTCCTATTGAAAATAATCGTCTATTTTAAAATGTATCATATATTAATCCAATGAAAGGAAACGATTGTCCCGACGTAATTTTGTGCATAACAAATATCCATTATATAAATAATAGTTACTGTAACATTTGTTTCGCATACTATTAGAAAATGTTTCATTAACAAAGAGCCTCGTAGAAATGATTGAATAAAACTGTTTGACAAAATGAAATTAAGAGTTAGGAAAATGTTAACAATTTCACAATTTTCATCATTTTCATCACAATTTTGAAGTATTGTGATAACATTTACATTGATAATCGTATTGAATTTCAATAGTCTATCAAGAATAAAATCAATCCCAGTTTAATTAAAGAATTAAATAGTTTGATGATTTAAAGTGATTCGGTGATTTACACAAAGTTATCTACACGACATCTAACAAAAAGCACCTTAAAATAAGGGATATCGTCACCCTAGGTATATAGACCAGAAAATGAAAGAAATACACTATTTATTATACCCTGGTAAAGCAAAAGGATCAAATTCAGATGAAAATCGACTTACCGAGGTGATATTCTGGGTGCAGAAGAGGAAAATGTGGGTGCGGCGCCAGGGGCAGGTAGGGCGCATGCCGCGGCGGTAGAGCCGGGTAGGGCCGGGGTGCGAGGATGTTCTCGATGGTGAACGACGGAGTTGCCATTGTGGTCATTGCACAGCCGGAGTAGGCGTTATAGTACGCGGCAGCGGCGGCGGCTGATGATGACAGTGATAGTATCGAGGATGATGAAGATGATGGTGATGATGATGACGGTGTCGGCGGTGTCGGTGGTGTTAACGAAGCGGAGGTCGGAGAGGGGAGCGAAGACGGGCTCAGTGTCGCGGATGCTACACCGATGGGCGGTAGACGGGCACCCACATTCATAAGGTTATGATCAGCTGTTAGAAAATCGGTAAAATTAAACGGTCCACCACGACAAGTCGAACCAATTCTCGTACTTGATTTTTTTAAATTCTCTTCTTATCAACCTCAAAAGACTACCACGTCGTGATAAATGTGGTAATAAGGTCTGAGATCAAATTTAGGTTGCTATGAGCAAGCAGCGGAGACAGACTCTCTCTGAAGATGACGAGATGACCAGATCAAGACGTCTGCGCGCGCGAGTGGTTCAACTCTTAGTAAGATGATCGTCTGCACATCAGAGAGATTTGTACGGCCACCAGTCGGTTTCTAATCCCCAACCAGCGGGGCTGGATCGACATGTACTTATTCGCTTGTCGCATTTGTCAACTCTTAAGTCGCTCTTTTGTTCGCCCCGTCACCTTGATGGGACTGTTTTTACATAACGGCCCAGGCTATTGTCACCGGGTAACGTTTGCTTAATTGCCATGTAATGAAATTAAGCCTATCTCGCTTCATTATTAACGGGGGATATTTTTAATGAAAAGCGAAGAGAGAAAGGGGGCTAATCACCTTACATTATGCCACTCTCAATCAGATTAGTGGATTGTCGTTAGTCCGTGGTTGTCTTAAAATTAGTACGACTAAGAGCTTGATATCAATGCTACTTCTTCAGACTGCCATTTTATTCAAATTAAAGCGTCTACTTATCACAAATGTGTGTAATTAGTACGATATCGACCTGCCAAACCAATAAGATTTTTTTCTAGATTTACAGCGAGTGGAATTTTTGCTCAAGATTACAAACCGAAAAAAAATCAATATCAAACAACGAAACAAATTGAATTCAAATCTACTTAAAGAATGAAAAAAAGTGATGAGCCTACATGCATATGAAATATTACTATATATTTCGTTTATTTATGCAAAATTAGTTCAAAAAAAATGTAATTTCATAGGAAATTTGATTTTGAACAAATATATTATATGATATAAACTATCTTATTTGTTCATTTATGTAAATATTCCTCTGTGAATCAATTGAATGATCATAATGATTTGCGTGTGTTTATATTAGATCTATGTCTTTGTGGCAACAATATTGAAATATGTACCTCATACTCCCTTCACATATATTCAAAACCTGTTGATATCTCGTTTGATTTGGAAAGACAAACAAACAAAACACTTATGCTGGCGGATATTATGTTTTGTTTGTCGGGGGTAAAATAAGCAGCTGACCAAAAATAAAGCCCCCAATAAGTGCAAACTACAGCAGCAACCGGTCCCTGCATCATTTGGGACCGAACTGGGTGGGTCATCAATGAGGCCACCCGCTGCATCTTAACAGCTGCTCAAGAACTTTTCTTCTCATCCCGTTTTTGTTCTCCGACTCATCATCCTTTCACTCCGCTTATCTTCACGAGTACCTCGGTGAAAGAAAGCGGAGATGTGTGTCTTGCAGCTTACACAATTAGTGTTGGGGGACATTGTTGTTGGAGTGTGTCTCTCTATAGTTATCATAGGGTGGCCGAAGTGAGCAGCAAAATCTTTTCTGGTCAAAACAACGATAATAGGATGTTAAGGAGGAGGGGAAGGAACTCCGAGGAGGAGAAATTTTTGCGTTTTTATCTCGTTAATGCCGACCCGTCATGCTTCAATTTCTTTGATGAAAACAACGAACTTCGTAGAGCATCTTGCAGGAGATGGGCATGCCATGTAAAAGGAGAATCGTTGGTAACTTGGGCATTGTGTTGAGGTGTTAATGAGCGCGCGTGTGTGAAAAAACAATATAATATGTTTTGATTTGATTTGTTGTATACCTATTTTCTAATTTTCTTATGGCAAGTTATATAATCTATAGAAAAATTGACACAACAACACAGTTGAGTCATACAAAGTACACAAAGTATTCACACGGGTCGGTATTTACGAAGAAAGTTTAACGTAAATATGGTGTCTAAATCGGAGTTTAAGGAAAGGAACGCAGTTTCTCTAGTTTTTTTTTTTAAACTTATGTGGCACAAAATATGTATTTGAGGGATGTGATATCACTTTCATGCTATATTTTCCCCTTAACTGATTATTCAAGTTTGACAATCAACTTGACTGTGGGGCTGATGACAACAGTATCTTCAGTATTAATACCACGATTTTGTATGCATTTATAATGTTTCGGATAGTATAGTTGACCAAATATGTTCTTTGGACTTGTAGGTAAAACTGAGGGTACCAATTCACCATCTTAGTGACGTCACATTGGTTCAGATATATGTATTGACAATGGCAGAGCCAGGTGCATAATGTTGCGCCTGTTGTATCCACCGATCGAAATGTTGCGCATCATGAGTCCACATATTTCTGAACTAATGTGCACGTTGTAACTACTATGGTGAATTTGCAGCACACGAGAGCGGTGAATGTTTCAAGGAATCAGGTTAGGCAAAAACGTGATGTCCAGAATATTGTCGATTGGTTTAAAACCAATCAAACAAAGCAGGAACTACCTAAATCGGACTTCAGGAAAGGAAACACAAATGGCTTATTATTATTTTCTCTCTTCCTCTTGCACTCTATTCTTGAAGCTCACAATAAATATTGTACACTCTAAATAACAGGGATTTAGAATAACTCATGATCGGCTGTGATTACGGACCAGTCGATTTTTTGGGGTTTAGATCTAAATCTTTACGATTTAGTCAGAAATGCTTAAACTTCAAATCTTTAAGATTTAAATCTGGATCCAAAAATCGTCTGGTCACTAATCACAGCCGATCATAATTTATTCTAAATCCTTGTAATTTAGAATGTAGGTACATTAATATTTGCCAAATAAAAAAAAATCTGACGTATGAGGGATAAAACTACATGGTTTATTTGGCGCCATTTCTTCGTATTCAATAAATATTGTTGCCCCATGTTAAAATATACCATCTTTTAAAAAATAATAATAATTTTCCATTTGTATTGCTCGGCATTTAAGACTCTCAATGTTAATCTCCATTCTAAATGTAGTAAACCCACCCACTCGACAATCGTCCTACATTATAACGCGGTCATGACTATATCGGTCGTGATTTCTGGAATGAGCGACGTGTGGGCAAATGGTATCCGAGATAAATCCCAGCATGCATTCCGATATGCCGACTACGTCAGAAGATGTTACAATTATGCCTCACCTCGCCCCACTTAGATAACCGAAGTAATGGCACAACGTAATTTCATTTCAACCTTGATCAAGTATAACTTGATCAAGCATTTATTCATGCAATTCTAAGAAAATACATTTACAAATGAGAATACAAACACACTATTGATATGACTTACATTACAAACATATTACGAAATAGTCATTAGAATACTTGACAATAATTGGGTATAGTCTGAAATACATCAGTAATAAGTAGCATTGTTAATTTTGTGTTACAATTGGGACAACACATATCACTAGATAAATTATAATTACTAAGTAAAGCATTATAATGGAATGCAAAAGACTGCAGCTATAAGCAAAAAGCTTTAAGTGACAGCAGCCTTGAAGTATATGACATGGATAAAACCAATATATGGGAAGTAAATCTTTACGCAAAGAACACGATTAATTTGTTAACTAAGTCTGAAATTTGGGGAAATAACAGTTTGAGAAAAACAAGGAAATTGACAAGAACATGGTTACAAAGCGCATGAAAGAGTGTGTGCATGTACGTGTGCAAGTGCAAGTGCAAGTGCAAGTGCAAGTGCAAGTGCATGTGCAAGTTCAACGCATACATGTTTATACATGTATATTGTATAATTTTCATCGTTATGCAAATGTGAAACGTGTAATTAAATAAGTGTTGGGATTTTTTTTTGATTCGTGAGTTAGATGTAGGTTCATACTATGTGTAGTGAGTCTAATGTAATTAGCATTCTCATCTAAAGTAGTTTTATATATATTTGCCGGGAACAAGGGCGTAAGTGCCATGCATTGTCTATAGTGTTAACCTCCATCTGACGGACACTCGTCGACTGCACTTTGGCAAAAGGAAGCAAGTGACAAAAATGCCATTTCTAATAAATGGACAATTTGTGTCTGTCATTTACATTGGAATCAATACAACATCACGGCATTTTGACTTGAATATCTTTCGATAGAATAATGATTTCTTCTCCAAATTTGTCTGAATGTGCAATGTGCTAAGGATATTTAAAAAACACCAATAACTCAATTTTGAGTGATTTGTCGTTTTCCTCCTTTTGCCAAAGTTATAGAGACCATTTTCATCCCTATACCCGACATCAACTTTCTTATCTCGACGTCATCATCTGTGTATACATATCATTTGCACATACTTTCCAGAGATATCAATTTCAAATATAACTATGCAATTTCACAAGTGGCGTATTTAGGCATGGGGTGGAGTGAGGAGTGAATTGTAGACTCTAGACAATGCCCATGCACTTTACATGATTACAATTGCATAGCAGGCACTGCGTGGTGTTACCTCAGGAAATTCACTTTTACTTTAAACCAAATGATGGAGGACTCGAGGCCGACTTTGCCTGTCCTCGGCCTCGTAATCCCGTGAATCGAACTCGTCCTCGGCCTCGTACAATGCGGCCTCGGAGATTTGGGTCGAGGCCGGGTCGAGGGCACAAGATTTTATATAATCTGGCATGGGCGTCGCCAGGGGGCTGTGCGAGAGGGTGCGAACGCACCCCCTTTCAGACACAAAAAAAAAAAAAAAAGAAAAAAAAAAGGAAAAAGAAGAGAAGAAGAAAAAATGCCGTCACCGGTGAAGGGAGGGGGGGGCGGCGCTTTTCAAGGCCCGTAACCAGGGGGCGTATCGGCGCGGGTCTCCAACGACCCCCCCCCCCTCGCGAGCGCACCAAAGGTCCGCCCTCCGGTAAAAAAATGGTCGAAAAAGTCATATTATTTTTGTCTTTTTTATAATATCAGATTTAAAATGATGAAAAATCAGAAGAAAAATTGATAAAAAGACTGATACGCTCTTTAAAACATTACGTCACGCACAGGCGCGGTTCTACGGGGGGCTTTGGGAGTTTGAGCCCCCTCCCCCCTCAAAAAATGTTCAAGCGCCCCCGTCCCCCCCCCCAAAAAAAAAAGATCGGACAAAAAAGAAAAGAAAATATGAATAAATAAACTGAAGCGACTTGGCAAAGATTGAAATATTGATAAAAAGAAGTTATAAGAATTTTTAAATATGTATTTACCATGCGCAGAAACCCGTCTTTTTAATACATATTTTCAAAAGGTTTCTGCCCCTACTCGGTCGCTTCGCTCCCTCGACTACCCATTTACATTTTTTTCACAGAAGCCTACTTACAGTTGTACTGTATATCTTCTTGAAATTCTGACAAACCACGTAATAATTTTCATGTACTTACTGTGCAGAAACACGTCTTTGCTCCGTTTATTTTCAAAATTTCTTGCTGTGGGTTCCCCATCCACACCCTTTCACCGCCCCTCGCAAGTAGGAATATCCAATTAGACCTACAGTTTTTCACATACTTCCTGAACATCTTTTTCAAATCCTGAATCTTCATAATACCATGCCTAAAAAACACGTCTTTTCTATGCGTATTTTGAAAATTCTTCTACTGTTGGAGGGGCACCCTCCCACACACACTCCTGCCGCTCGGTCGCTTCACTCCCTCGCAAGTGTGACACTCACGTAGTTTTCCACATACTTCCTGTAGGCCTACATCTTCTTGAAATCCTGACTACAATCCGTAATAATCTTTATAAAATGTGCATGTATCATTAAAATAGGTATTTACCATGCCAAGAATCACACCTTTTTTTGCGTATTTTCCAAAATTTTCTGCAATGGGATAGGGTTATCGACACCCTCCCCTGCTCGGTTGCTTTGCTCCCTCGCAAGTATGATACCCAATCTATAATCTTGATAAAACATACCATTGACATATGTATTTACCATGCCTAAAAACTCGTCTTTTCCACTTTTTTTTAAAAGAAAGTTCCCACCGTCCCTGCCAGAAAGAACACAATGTCGTCACAGTGTGTTCACACAGTGATCACAGTATCACTCTGTGAAAATGGGCCAATTCCACACAGTGGCTAGAAAAACACACGGTCGTCGCAGTGTGACCTCTAAGAGCACACAGTGATCATAGTGTCACACCGTGAAAATGGGCTGAATTAGTGCCACATTATGTTCACACTCTTGTCACAATGTAAACACACTGTGGACAACATTGTGCTTTTTCTGGTAGGGGTGGGAGGGGGTATGCCCCCTCCCATGACCCTCCCACACCCTCCCCAGCTCGGTCGCTTCGCTCCCTTGTGAGTATGACAACGCAATTACAGTTTTTCACATAATTCCTGTACATCTTTTTGAAAACCTGACTACAAATCCTATTATTTTTTTTTATAAAATACCTTTATAATACGTATTTACCATGCCTAGAATCACGTATATTCTATGCGTATTTTCAAAAACTTTCTACCGTGGGACGGGGTATTCCCCCTCCCACACCCTCCCTCTCCG
>JZLH01S0394529.1:40009-54250 GCA_001188425.1 Eucidaris tribuloides | reverse complement strand
GAAAACATACGGAACCATGTTGAGAGCCGTCTGCCATACCATTCCGGCAGTACTTGTCCTTCCCTCGCCTATCTCCAGCGTTGGTTCAAGTGCAAGTACTCTGGCCAGTTCTGGATCGGTGAAGTAACCCGTTTGGAAGTCTTCAAAATGGATCGTTATGAATTCTCCCGTTGGAGCGGAGACTTGCCACTGACTCTCTACAGTGTCTGTGATGAGTTCTTCCATTGTGAGTGGTGGCGACGTAATGTTGCTCGTTGGATTTGTATACGTTAGGTCTATAATACGAAAACGATTACCTGCGGACACAGAAGTTTCAGTGTTAAAGGAAATTTTGGTGACAAATAGAAACAGCTCCTTATTATTTCTACAATTTGACGCCAAAATAATAACATCTTCCTTACAGAAATGTCATATCAATGTGAGCCTATTTTTCATGTATTTTTCATTTATTGTTCATCTATTTTTCATTGGTCAGTAAAATTTTTGGGGAAAACAGGAAACCTTGCATGATGAAAATTACTTATGTTTGGCCTTGACTGCTATCTACTATGAGTACATAATATACCTAATTATAATCAAGTTCAATCAAAGATAAAAGACCTTTTTTAATAAACAGCAATATACAGTACTGATCAAAATCACAAACGAACACACAAACATGGAGAATTCAGCATATTGTGCTTCATATTAACAAATAAAAGGTAGTACATTTTTGAACATCAATAGCTTTTCAGAAAAGTGCAGGTAGTACCTGGACAGAAGTACCAGGCACCAAACAGCCATTTGAGTAGGGGGCTCGAGACACGTTAAGGACGGCAGAGAGTTTGGATTTTTAGATGCTCAATGATGTGATCTGAAACATCTTTCACCAGTTACCATGTTCCAATTTCATTTAATTGTGTCAGTTATAGTTGGTTCTAACATTATACATAGCCTATTTCTTCAGGACAATACCAAAGTGGGTGCTATCAGAAATGAAATGACAGGTAGAGGGAAACACCACTACAGTGTAGTTGATACTTATGGTTATACTTGTACTAGTAAGTACTGGTCAAATAGAAGATTGTATGTCTCTTTCCTAGTGTCCAGCAAAAAAAAAAAAAAATGATACTGAAGAAATTGGAACGAGCAGTGTTCTAAGTATTGTGAAAAATAAAATGATGTCACTATACACCCATATTTCAAACAATTATATTTGCTGATTTATTTAACAAAACTGAAATAATCTTGCACGAAAAGGTTCAACAGCGGGGCACAAATCGTCGGCGTTCATCCGAACCGTCGTATCGCTATACTGTCGTATCCATCATTCATAATACACGTAACATACGAAAGTTCGGTTTGAACGCGTTCGCTCGAGGCGCGGTCAATCAAACTGTCGTATAGCGATACGACGGTTCGGATGAACGCCGACGCTTTACCCGTTAAAATGAGACAGCAAACATATTTTTTAACACAAGAATGCCCCCCCCCCCCAAAAAAAAAAGAAGAAGAAGAAGAAAATACCTTGACAGCCGATTTCATCAGACAGGTCTGGGCAATTATCTTCGCCATCGCAAACTAAGCTGCTGTTAATACACAATCCCATCACTTGAATGTGGCATTTAAATTCTCCCCCTTGACATGAAAAATCTGAAAAAAGCAAGCAGTACAGTAAAAAAAAATCACAAATTAGGATTTTGTTTTATTTTATATCCTGTTCTTTAATTTCGTCTAGGAAGACCCCAATGGAAAACAAACTGACATTAGTTCGATCAATGGAGTGGACAGTTTGCCCCCCCCCCACCACCACCACCTCACCCCACCCTCTATGCCCCCCGGAGCCACCCCGGAAGAGAAAGGTTTATTTGTCAGAATTGGCATCTACCTGATGTGTTGACTATCTGGTATAAAGTGACGTCGATGTTTGGACGGTAGTCTTCTCTTGGATGGAAAGTATGGACCTCAAACCACGCCTTCCAGAATGGACACTGTATAAACTGAAAGTAGCCGTAGTTTTCGACTGTGAAGGTGACACTGAGTGGTGTCTGAGAGGGGTCGTGTCCTCTCCCAAAGATGAGCGTATCTTGGAAAGGCAGAAATACTGGCTTTTTAATCAGCTCGACCTGTGAGAGGTTGAATAGCATGCCGGTTCCTGGGGTGGAGGTGATTAACCATGCCGTCTGGATGTAGAACCCGTAGAAGACGTCTTTCAAGTTAAAGTTATATGGTAAGCCATCGGAAACATCCACAAGGGGGACATACAGTGGTTCTGATTGTGAAAAATAAAGGAAAATGCAGCGAGTAATACCAACAATGGCATCTGTTATATTTGAATAGTAGTTCTAAGCTTTAAGTTTTGTGAATTTAGATAAGGGTAACCTCTGTGCCGGCTAAGACTCCACTAACCCCCTTGTTAATATTTTTTAATTAATTTATTTATTTATCATTATTATTATTATTATTATTATTATTTATTTTTTTTTTTTTTTTACCAGATTATCACATTTGTTCACTCAGTAACAATCACCACATTTCCCGATCTTCACATAGAACTTTAGAGGTTCCGCAAAATCTGAAAATGCCATGCTCATCTAAATTACAGAACGAAATGTCTAAAATTACTTTTATTGGAGAAAAAAGTTACACCCATCTGCGACCTTTTGAGTGACGTTTTGCAATTAATGTACCAAAGGTTACTATAGGCCTATCGCCTTATAACCTCTAGGAAGGTGCGTTGTATACAAATAAATAACCACATCGTGTTGCATGTTTGATGAAAACAGTTACCATGTAGGGAATATCTGGGATATTGAATGCAGTGACCACTTGCCTATGAGTGAAGCGTATCTTACATTCATTCATAATTGTATGATCTTTCGAATATCGAGTTAATGCGTTCATGCCAACAATAACATTTAATACCTACAGTTAGATTTAAAGGTATTGGCTAACATTTACCACAGTTAAAAAAAATCTGAGCCGCATTATTCCCCATGCTACCAGTGTCTTTGTTGAGGTCTAAAAATGAAGCCCTGAAAAAATTGTATTTCAAAATGATTATTTAGTGCTTTAAAAAAGTGAAAATCGTACGTTGACCAGATTCACTTGCCCATTTCCTCCCATAGACTTACTGTGTGTACACCTAGGTTAATAAAACTCGCCCCGTGTTTTATTGTTTATTCATGTATAACTTGCCATTGGCAGTGTAACTTTCCAAACTTTTGTATTCTAGGGTGTTTATTTGTCCATTTGAACACTACTATGTAGCTCAGATATCAAAGTTTGACATTTTTTTAAATTGAAGCTCCACAATGTTAGCCTATCACTTTAACCGTATAACATATTGCATGCATGTGTCTCAGAAGAGATAAACAAGCTGGCCACATATTCAAAACCGCCAATAAAGATAAAGTGCCATACCACAATGTCGTTCATCAAGGAGATCAGGACAATCTTTATAACCGTTGCAGATCAAATGATCCGAGTCTTCTTCAGGTAGACATGTCCCAGATTGACAAGAGAATTCACCTTCAGTGCAGGAGCCTTGATAAAACAAACGAGAATATATTGGCGACATTCATCATGTTTATAGCTTCAGTTGAAAAAGTTGAAACATATACAAACCGAATCTCGTAATATCTCTGCATAAATGATTTATACGTCAAATAATCACCTAAGCCATGGTCAAGTCCTGGCCCCTGGTCTTTGTTTTCTTTTGTTGTGAGCGTCTCACAAGTCAAATTTTACCTAAGTTGAAGCTATTCCTTCAGTCCCCACAAATTTGACTCATGCAGAGTTGACTGGAGGTACTTTTGAAAATTTGCGGATATTTTTGTTTAATTTAGTCATTGAAATTCCACCTGTATTTATCCAAGTAACGTTATTTTGGCATATGCGAACAACTTAATAAGAAACAAAGCTAAAAATACAGAAAAAAGCATATAATCCATTCATGCTCAAGTACGTGGTAAGTGTGTAATTAAAACTTACCGCACCCAAATTCGTCGGAAAAGTCATCACAATCAATATTTCCATCGCAGAGAGCGTCTTCCTTCACACAGCTAGCCCCTGATTTACAAGCTACGTACCCACTTTTGCAAGTTGCTGAACGAAAAGTAGACAAAATATTGATAACACAATTGAAAATGGGCAGAAATGGCACACACACATAGCGGCCTATTGAACCGACATTGGAACAAGCTGACTCTGTTACTCGATTTTGTCATCAAAACTTTAGATCAAACAGTTAAAATCAAAATGGGTCTAGGCTAGGAAATGTAACCTTGAGAATAATAGAAATTGGCCTGGAAGAGCATTACTGAATATGAAATATACCTTTTGCTGTCACCGTTACTTTTCGTTTTATTCTGTTTTAGATTTTTGTTTGTTTTACATGTTGTTATTCAGGAAATGCATTGAAATCGATGCGAATGATTCTGCTGAAACTTATATATTTCGGCTGAAAATCATTGTTTTTTTTATCCATAATGACCATAATGTTACCGAATTCGGGAATGTTTATGTCTAGAGACACATTAGTCGAAATGTATGTAGTGGGATTTTTTTCCGTGCCGGAAAGATCTGAAAATCATTATTTTATCCATGATGACCATAATGTTACCAAATTCGGAAATGTTTATGTCTAGAGACACATTAGTCGAAATGTATGTAGTGGGATTTTTTCCGTGCCGGAAAGATCACAGAGCTGTCACAGCATCACAACGTGTTCTCATACTGAACAAATATGACACTGAGTAGATTTGGATCATTGTAATAGGGTGACACAATGGTTACCCATACTCACAGAGTGCGAACTGTGTTGACTGTGTGAACTTTTTCTGACGATTCTTTGTATTTTTTAGCAGACCATGACCACTAAGAAGATTTTAAACACTTCCATGGAATGACAAGAGAATCAAAACGAAGTATAGTAGAGTGCATCCCGTATTAGCCGTGCGAACACTCTATGGCTTACAAACATTTTTTAATTGTATGCATTCCTTTTTAAACAAAAGATGTAAATAACAACCTGAAAACTTGCCTCCTGAGGCTTGCTTGTTGTTTATCTAATCTTACCGTGTGGTAGGTATGACATCAATATCAAACGAAAATCAACTTCCGTGTTGTCCAACGACGACAGGCCAGGGTGTGCAAAACGAAAATGGATCCAGGTTTTGGGAGTGGGAAAATGAAGACGGCTTCTGTGAATCAGTCCGACAGCCTGTGTGAAGGCAGATAAACTCTGTTCAGGAGAGATGTAATGACCTTCACCGAAGTTAAGATAGCCGTTCGTCCCTCCAATTTTCCATTCACGCGGGAGGGTAATGGCAATCATCTGGTCCTCTTGGGCCGATACAAGCCAAATGCATTCAACGGGAGTTACAGAGAAGTCCGGATGTAGTCCAATGGGAGAGTTCAATTCAACGGGCATTCAAGTGATACGTTGATGTATGTTTCTCCACAAGGTCCTGTCATGCATGAAATGTAAAATGTATCCGTGAAATTAAACACACACACACAAACAAAGACATAAAACATCACACACACACACACACACACACACACACACACACACACACACACACACACACACACACACACACACACACACACACACACACACACACACACACACACACACACACACACACACACACACACACGCAAAGCATAACTCACAGCACTGTTTATACAACGAGGACAAGAAGATACACATAGAACAGACAGAAAAAACATATAAGATCAAGGACCTAAGCTTTATACTCGCTAAGGGTGCAAATGTTATCACGTACTTTAGTCACAAAAGCATTGGCAGAACACGCTCGAAGTAAGGTACGGCGGAAGCGACTTTATGCTTATATCACGAGATATGAATTGCCAGAATTAATAAGTGATGAGTTAACATTACCTGTCTTGAAACTGACTGTCATCCATATAAATACCAATAACGCCCTCGTTATTCAGAGAATTCTTCGTGGTCTGGTAAAATCCCCATAATTATGTGCCCTCAGTTTGTATCATTTACACAGACACAGACACAGCCACACGCACATAGTGGATATGTTTACCGTATATTTGGCTGCTCTATACTGAAGCAATTGTTTTTAAGTTTCTATTCAGATCCACCTTTAAATCCACCCTTGCTAAGTCTTTGTGACAAAAAATATTTAAAAATATATCTTCTCATCTGCAGAAAACAATTTTAGGGACTAGGAAGATTGAAAATATTGCCAGATATGATAAAAACTTGTACTCTTCTTATTCTATCTTACTCTTGTTGCTATATTCCTAGTGGTCCGAAAGTTTATGATTTAATTGATTTGATAATTTTCATGTAAAAAATCTTTCATTAATCTTATTATTTACACAGAGATGCTTCAGTGATAAGAGATAAAGCCTTCCACTTCTAATAACCTTACTTCCATTTCAACTACATACACGACATATCTTAGAAAGGCGACCATTACTGGGCGTCTTACCACAATTTATTTCGTCTCTTCCCGTCGGACAGATAAAGGAACCATCACAGATAGTGGAGCGATGTACACAGTCATCAAGAGACTCACCAAGGCACGAAAACGAAGTGGTATCACACGTCCCTAACAAAAAAAAATCAAGAATGCTATCCAATGTCTAGCTGTTTTGTCGTAAATACTTATTCAATCATGTAAATACAACGTTTTACCTTTTTTCCTGTTTTTTTTCTGTTCTGCGTATTGTGTCACTTTGCATTCTTAGTCTTTGAATTTCTCCACAACATCGTACAAATACTTTTGAAGGGTATTTTTGTCTGCTTGTCACACTTTTGTAAAGAAAATATTTCATTTATTGATTGCGTAAATTCGATTACCTGTGTACGAATGTATTTCTGTAAAAAACAGCAACAACGATACACTGACAAACATGTGACAATGTGGAAATAACACTGAAGTTAATTGAAAAAGCTACGAATTGGGGCTCTTTCGAGTAATATGAGATGCTCAAATAAATGTTCAAAATAATAAAAGTGAGAGTGAAATGTTGAGACAATAATTATTGGATCTGTAACAAACACACAGTGAAGTGTACTTTCCCTAAATATTTTTTGCCGAACGTGTTAAGTGAATTGGCTCCTTGAGTTGGACATAATAGCATAAAACTTGGAAACAACGTGTAACGTTGAAAAAAACAGATGCTCATACCACGTGAAAAGGCAATACATACATAAGTAAATTGTTCACATATACATGTATCTTTACGGGGGGGGGGGGAGGTGGGGGAACGAATTGAACGAATTAACTGTTTTAACGTTTGACTTTGTTCCTTCTGGAATCAAATAGGCCGTGTGGTGATGTTATGCATTTATAAATTGATAATACACTGTGAAGGGGTGCGTATTCTTTGCGTGGAAATTATAAGAATCCGTGGGGATAATTGCGGTTGTTTTGGTGTGATTTTTGCGGTTTGCGGTGGGAACCCATTAAACAAGCGTTTTGCGGTGGAGGGTCGGTGGGAGTTGCGGTGGGCCGTGAGAGTTGCGGTGGGGTTCCTGGCGGCTAGCTGCCGCCCATTCCCCGTAAAAGCTTCTTTTTTTGCGGGGGATGGGTGGCGGCACGCTGCGGGAAGTTCCGCGGTGGTTTTTGCGGTTTGCCGTGCGTTTTGCCGGTCTCCCACCGTGGAGCCTGGCTTTTCACCGTGAATCAGTGGGAGTTGCAGTGGAATAGCCGTGGTTGTTTTTGCGGTTCCCCGTTGAAATGCGTGCGCTTATTTGCAGTGTATGCATATCTAATTTTTCACTCCATTTATGTATTCAAGCCTTTCGTATAAGTTTATGATTGTATTTTGATTGTTATTGATATTGTCAACTGGTCATGTAATGCCAGTGAAAAATGAATTTCCATCTTTAATGGACAATAAATAAATTCAATTCAATTCAATTCAATTCAATTCAATTCAATTCAATTCAATTCAATTCAATGATGTATGTCACCGTGTGAAATATCAATATACCTGCATGTAATAAGCATTCTCAACAATAGTATAATAGCAATATTAGTATAACAACTGCTACCCAGAAATCTATGTACTTGCAACATTTTTAGTATATTTTTTTAACTCGACATAAAACTCATTAAATCATTGAATGGAAATGATAGTGTTTGGTTCATGGGGAATTTCAGGAAGTTGGTGTACGTGTTTGAACATGATTTGAGAAAATCTGGTTGACATGGTTAAGTGCATCTTACCACAGCCATATTCGTCTGAAAAGTCGGTACAATGGAAGATCTCGTCGCATACATCCACAGAAGGCACACATTCCATTCCAGATTGGCAAGGAAAGTCATCTTCCTCACACACTGTAATGTACATTAGAGAGAAAAATTACACTTATGAACCAACTTTGCTCATAAAGATGCAATCATCATGATAATTGTGCTCAAGATATATTTTTAAAGGAGGAAACCGCATATTATCATGACACGCCCAATGCTGCTCTCAACCACACCAACTTAATTTTGATTTTCAATGAGACGCATTTTTGAACATCTTATTTATATGACAAGTATGCCTAAATGGAAGATTGATATAATCACAGAATTGTATCTATATACAAACACATATGAGACACTAAATATTTATCACGTATTGTTAGGAAAATCTGTGACCTGTCACCACGATACCCTTGTAAATTCGCACATCCCAAAGGTAAAGAAAGTGCCAAACACTGTAATGTGATATAAATTATGAAAGTGAGGTGTCCTCATAAATCAAAAGTTTTTGGACCTTCACATGTTGTAAAAGTTTGAAGATTTATATTTTCACCCAAAGTATTTTTCTGTCTATGTTTATGTTACATAAAATGTGCGACCTTATCAGGGAAAGTTGGTGATGACAGGTCACATTTAATATTTTGCATCAAAATACCTTTGTACATATTGATAGTAAGATATTTTATTTGACAACAAGGGCAGAAAATAGTTATTGGATTTTAAAATAGATCTTGAATCGTTTCTCCAACGTATTTAGGAAGGTGTAATGTGTATACTTGCCTTTCTCGTTGACGTGTTCAAAGTGAAGATGGAAATCGAGGTTTAATTCTGAAGGTAGAAAGTAGAAGAGAAATGTCACCTTGACCCACATGAACGGTCCATCTGATACCACAGTGGGATATGGTCGGTTGGAGTAGGGTGCAACTCGGTCCACGATATGATCATTCGATCCAATCAACAGCCCCGTCCGATTGCCTGGATCATCACCGCTTCCAACCTATAGGGGAGGGTGATACAAAGATACATATGAAAAGCTTGCATGTAAAGGGCGCTATTCCAATTGTAATGACTTTGGAGAAAATGTGATTTCTTTGCCACGGAGGAAATGAGATTAGAACGCATCATGTTTTTTTCTAGGCCATTTTCGTAAAGGCAGTTTGAATTATTGGTGGAACAAAAAGCTAACTAGAAGTTTTATTTTATTTTGTTTTTGCTTAAGCTAGGCATTTTCTTGATGTGTTCATTTGCGCATTCCTAACAAATTTACGGGACAATGGTGTGCAGCAGACGTGTAAAATACTAATCACATGACTTGCAATGTATTGAACTTTTTACAACATCGGCCGGCATACATCAACCCCCAATTGGAGAAATGTTAACAATAGATATTCAGGACTCAATAAAAGAGACCTATCAAAAGTTTTAGAAATATCGGGAAAAGGGTTAGAATCCCCCCCTAAAAAATATATGAAAATAAAAATAAAATCAGCTGTTTGATATAACGAGGTCAGGTTTAGATATAATTTCTTCCTTCATAAACAGATTAAAATTGTCGAAAAGAAGAATCGTATAGTAAGAAGAGGGAGAGAGTAAAACCGAATTCCAGCCAATCAACAGAATTCAAAATCCAAATAAGATACTTTGAAGTAGATTAAAGACGCTATATAACACTATGGAAGACCCGTTTAAAAATTGTCAAACTTTACTGTCTGACATATCTGACAGTGTTTGAATGGACAAATAAACACCCTAGAACACAAAAGTTTGGACAGTTATGCTGTCACTAGTAAAATATGTGCAGAAACAAATGGCACATTAATAAATTATCAGCCGATAGGAAATTCTGCAACATAGCAGTCTATGGGGAAAAACTGGAATGGTCTCTCAATGACTTTCACCTTTTTAAAGCACTTAATGATCGTTTTAAGCTGCAATTTTTTTCAGGGCTTCATTTTTAGACAGTATCAGCGACACTGGTAGCATGGGGAATCATGTAGCTCAGATTTTTTAAACTGGAAACATTGTTATACAATGCCTTTAAAATACCTCAATAGTAATTTCAACTTCATTGCCGCCGTTCAGAACAAACAGGTAAGAATCGTCCATCTTCACACGACCACTGGTATTCTTGGCGACATTGAGGGCGCTAATTACCCAAACCAGTGTGAAACTCCTGTCCAATGTGCTTGCAGATAAATCCGACCAGGATATATTAAACGTGTCCCCCGGTTGGGTCAGGCGAACGGCATCATTATATGGCAGACGTGCTATGAATAAAAATGAATAGTTTTTCTAGAGCACTTCCATTTATTTTCGTTTATTTCTACATTCACACTTATTTCATAGCACTAGATATTGTGAGTGTGATGTCATATTTTCCCACCATTTTGACCAATTTAATTTTGAGTAGGAAACTTACCATAATAGCGAAGCTAAATTGCGAAGCTAAATTGAACTATTTACGGGTTTAAAATTAATAGTTTATGTTCAAGACGTCTGAAATTGGCTGTATTAGACTTGTATTATCAGAGTTCTCGTGGGCTAGTATTGTAAAGGTTAACCCGTTGCCTCCCAGATTACCATAGAGTTAATACATGATAATTCCGGTTCTCGTAGCCAACGGGTTAAGTTCAATGTTAGCAACACGATTGAGTTAGCACATTTGTCGAAATCCATGTCACTCGAAAACACTATAAATCCGTACTTACCGTGTTGTACTTCGTCTAATGAAGATATGAAACAATCGGCGTAACCGTCGGCGATTTTATCTTGCGAAATACACCCCTCTCCTAGACTGCACGAAAACATAGAGGGCGGGCACCCGTCTGTAATCAAATCAAATCAAATCATAGGTCTTGCTTTGTCATAACTCTGCGTTGGCGATTTCAGGTCTCATTTTGTTTATTGTAAGCAAAATGTTGTGTAGTGATACGTTAACTGGTGTTCATTCTCATTTGTTTCAAAATTCGCTTATAACCTCTAATTTTCTCATTTGGAAAACAAAATTTTATGGCAAAACCCAATAAACGCCACCTGAGTTTTTATGCACAAACGCAGCATAATATCCACTCAGTAAAATCAGCGTGTATATCAAGCAGAAGCATGTTTGGCGTGCCCATAAAACTCTACAGACTCACAGTGATCCAAGACACGGCCAGGAGCGCTGCTAACATTGCACGGAAAACATTGATCGGCTGTTCCGTCTCGCTCCTTGATCAAATTCAATATGCATAATACAAGGTATGGCATTTGCCAGAAACGATTTATGGGTACATGACATTTTGCAAAAATAATGCAATTAAAGCAATCAATTTTGGTAAAATGTCATATAGAATTATGTAAATTTGCACTGTAGATTTTATCATTACATAAAATCATTTAACCTTAGTTGAGATTCTACTGTGCCCTATATTTTGTACAGCAAAAAAAAAATCTCTTTACCCAATTTGCTTAAAAATGGATAAATTGGCTTTTGCTATGAAACTCTCCATGTATTCCCAATTATCATTATTGAATTATTATTGTAATTGAATCATACAGAGCAGCACTCCCAAAAGCATTACTTTGCTAATATTATTCAACCTTCAGCGAGTTTATTAGTCTTTATATATTATACTTAATATTGAATAAAAAAATGGTGTGTGCAATCAAGCAAACATGTAGGCCTAATAAAGCAGCGTATTTAGTCGGATAGATGTTTCTTTATGTTGAAAATGTTTTTCCTTTCTCCTATTGGCATAATACCTATTATTTGCTCTGAAAACGCTTTATAATATTTATTTTCAGAAATCAACAACTAAAGTTTAAGGGCCTTCCACATTTTTGTTAGAGGTAATTTGTATACTGATTTTACTCCCCGCGAAATTTAAAAATCACAATTTGTTATTCTTAACAATTTCAGAACTTTTATGTTATTTTTCTATGTTTGGCGTAACACAAAGTTACTCTCTAAAAGATTGATGAAAATTGTCAGACCGATCAGAACCGATCTGCCTTAAAGTCACAAACAAGCCGACCCAATGACAATGTGTTTTGTATCGAATTGAAAAAAAAAGAAGATTATTGTCCAGTTTGTCACGTCAAGTTTGCACATACAGAAAATTCCAATCACTCGAAAAGCCCCAGTGTGATTGAAGGTGCATGCTAAATCAAATCACTTTGTTTCGAAATGTGTTTTGATATTTTTATTCCATGCATATAAAAAAATCCCATTGACCATTCAAAAATCAAAGAAATACCTTGCTATTTGTAGTGACATTAAACTGTGGGCATGTATCCGCTGCTATCGTACTGAATATGTTGGACCAAATTTTTACTCTTACATAAAACAAAAAATATTGACGGCGTTTGAAAGTGAATCAGGAGTCACAAGTAATTTGTTTTCAATGATGACTCACCCTTTGTACAAGAATGACAAAAATGATGAAAATAAACAGAGTGAGGGAGAAAAAAAAATACACGTTCATATAATTCCCGGTCGCTGCACATACGCACGAAGGTGTGCGAGATGCAAATTTACAAAAATTCGAATTACATCAAAATATTTTGTTCAAGTTTAAGCACATGCAGAGCCATGATCTTTAAAAATTATATTTCCTGTTTAGAGAATCACATACTGGGCAGATTTTGTGTATGAAAAGTCTGGCTTATGCTCGCCGGCCGCCAATAAACTAACAGTGCGTGTACTTCACACTCAAAATTCATCATTCCTCAGAATTAGCACGTAGTTCGACTATTTTTTTGGTTTGGTTTGCCTGTCATGTTTTCGGTTGCAGACTAACATTCGTCTTTTCGGGTATGAACAATTGAATTCATTTGTTTTACGAGGTGTACACTATAACAATTAACTCACAATGCCCTATCTCCATAATAGTTTAAGCTCTCTTGAACAAGATGATAAGAAAAGCCCAAAAGTGAATATATAGATTATTAATTTATAGACATAGAAAGGATTTCACAAAAACGATTTTGGCCTAAAGTTCAGGTTACTTTACTATTTTTCCCATTTTTCATTTTTTTAATTTCTATTGACTTTTGACCTAACCATGGACACTTCGTATCAGCAACATGTGATTTACATGATTAAGTATTTTTTGTAATTTTATCATTGGTGCACCAATTAAAATTGTCAAAAGAATGTGCATCTTCTTTGTCTAACACCTTCTGCTCATTTGTGGTTGTGCATTATTTTGTCTGTCAGTGTCATGTTCAGATATGATCCCTAAAAAAGCCCTGAAAATTTCTACCTCACATATATCCTTTCACTCAGCCGTGTATACTTTCGTCAAATAATGTGTGCCTGTGTGGCCGCTCGGTGATGATCACCCAAATGGTGTCATTGTCCTTGAAGACACCCTGTATTACCATTGATAATTTCATCCATTTTTCGGATTAGTTTTGATCGAAGCTAAGAAATTCAGATAGTACTGGATGACCAAGAAAAGCTATGCGTGTTGAGGTACGCCTGTAAGTGTGAGTAACACGTGAGCGACAAGACGGAAAAGAAGTTGGACACTGCCGTGAAGAATTTTTATATTGATAATAATGCTTTTAACTCTTTGAGACGACGAGCTTTACATATTTAAAAACAATTATCTGGTGTGTGTAATGGACAGGATTCGTGAATGAACTAGATCGTGAAAACGTGCAAGGGTGCTTTTCCGCCTCAATGCTCCTGCCTGTTAAAAAAGAAGAAATTGTCCTACCAATTAAAGTGAAGGTTGATAAATGAATATGCGTGTAGACCCTTTAATTATATACGTTCCTAATTATTCCCTTCACACGTGAACTAAGAGACATCGTTGTCGTCTTTCTCATTCAATGTGCGTGTGTGCCGTGCGCGCTGTGTGGTGTGTGTGAGCTAAACTTAGTGTCCGTAAAGTGATGATAATAATAAGTGAACAATAATAATGATAATAATAATAATCAATAATCATCATTTTTATTACAGAATGGTTTATTTGAAGAACCACCTTGCAAGCATTATAAACTTCGAAAACATTGACATACT
>JZLH01S0394529.1:21649-35720 GCA_001188425.1 Eucidaris tribuloides | reverse complement strand
CCTCGTAAAAAAGAAGAAATTGTCTACCAATGTAAATGAAGAAAATGAATATGCCAGTGTAGACCCTTTAATTATATACGTTCATAATTATTCCCTTCACAGTCAACTAAGAGAAAATCGTGTCGTCTCCCATTCAACAATACTGCGAAATAATAATAATAATCATCATCATCATTTTTATTATCAGAATGGTTTATTGAGAACACATTGCAAGCATATAACTCGAAAACATGAACATACTGATATTATAATTACACGTGTACCAATGCAAAGGCCGCCAAATGCCCGTCATGTGCCAACGCAGAAGCCGAAAATATCATGTTTATAATGAACTAAAGGCCACTGTATAGGCATACGATGGTTTGTATAAACTAAGTACCCTTACAACTTAGCAAACGTAATATCAATAGGCACATACAAACAAATATTCGCACGCAGTTACAAAATTATTACTATTACTTAACCTTTCAAATTAAAATTAGTACTTGACATTCAATAGCTGTTGCTGTTGCAAGCTCGAGGAGTTTACAGTTATGTTAATGCGAGGTTTTATTTCCGCTAAATCATACAACTGCTTTTACGACTTACAACAGCCGAATTCATCTGACGAATCAATGCACTGAGGAAACCCGTCACAAACACTATCACGTGGTATACACTGCAAGCCAGTCGTACACGAGAATTCTTCGGTGGAGCAAACTGCATGGATGGAATAAACATCGACGTGTTATTATACACATTACACCGGTAATTTGGTTATAATAATAACTCATTACCTTGAAATCGGGTCAGTCATACGGGTAACCAATATTACATCGCTAATTTTATTATATCATCACCCATCTCCTTAAAATTGGGTCACTCATGTTACGAACAAATTACAAACATAGTTATATACCTCATGAGGAAAGAAGATACTACTGTCTATTTAAACGAGTCATATGACCCACAAGTTTACGATTCAAGTACCATAACATTAAAATGATATTATTTTTCATGTAGGAAACAATCATCAACAATTTAGTAAATTCACCACCACCACCACCAACAACAACAAAACATGACACAAATATGGACAATACAAACAACAGAAGGCTTTCTCAGTAGTTTTTCTCCACTCTAAGAAGAAACTGCTAGTTTTATAACCATTTTATTCGAAATACCAGAACCATTTTACCATAAACATTTTTGGATACTAATCATCACCTGTTGGACTAACAAAAGGTCCTTGTCATCACCGATCCGGAAAAAAGGGTGCTCATATGAACCTTTCTCTTATCAAAATGGTTATGATAAGCAGCAAAGTTGGTGTTGCTGTCGTAAAAAGATTGAGAAGCTTCTGCGAACCCTTTTCTGAGAGTGTAATAATCAAATATACTGCCCAATAGTCTATTGAAATTATTTCTTGTCATCATGAGTTTACCTTCCACATCAACGAGCTTGAATTCCGCCTTCCAGTAGCCCGTGAATTCCGGTGCGATGCTGTGGAAGGCCATCCAAAGGGCAGGTCCGTCAAAGACCATGTAGAGAGGCGTGATGGTAGAAAAGTGCCGGGAAAACAATGGACCCTCGGGTGAACTTGGGTCATCTCCGGCCCCGATGGCTAGAGCAAAGACGTCACTTGGTGGTTCGGAGAAAGAGTAAAATGGCAACATGTAGAGCTGATCAAATTTGACTAATATCCTTTGATCAGAGTTTTCTGCTTCTATAAACCAAACGCAAGAAGCAGTTCCACCTTGGAACTCGGGATAGACAGGCGATGTTACATTGACTGAATTTTCAGTGCCATTCCGTAGTGTTTTCAAAGATGATTCACCGCATGGCACTGTAAAGATAACAAAGATAGGTTCATTTTAATAGTGGGGGAGTGCTATGTATTGAAAGAAACAATGCGTCGGTTGTGCGGCAGAAGGGCCCTAGCATATGTTCCCGATAGAAGAGCCTGAACACTAAATTGTCTCTAACTTGAAAATCATTGGCTCTGTTCACCTAAAATCAAATTAATATGATATTCTTGGATGTTGCTGTCCGTCTGTTAAAGCCCAAGTTTAGTTTTGGGGATTTTTTGTTATTTGAAAATGGCCCCAAAGTCATAACGCCTGCAATAATAGTATTCTGAATGTCTTTGAGTTTTTTTTTTATTAATTAGTTATGAAAGAAAAAATCGGGGGGGGGGCGCGAGATTTTCTGACAACTATTTTTATATTATAGCATCGAAAGGGTTAAAAAGGCTTTGAAATTTGCAGTGTTATCACCTCATCTGAAGAACAGACTCTGCTCTTTCAGATGAGGTATAGCTCATATAACCTTTTAACCCTTTAGATGCTGTAATGTAAATATCAGCCGAAAATCTCGGGGTCGCCCCCCCCCCGAGATTTTTCAATTAATTAATATAAAAAAAAACTACAAAGATGCAGATTCTACTGCCTTCAGATAGGTATCCAACTCTATATAACTTTTTTTTGGTAACTTTAGTTTTTTTGTCATTAATTAATGAAAAATCTGGGGGGGGACCCCCGAGGGTAAAAAGGTATATTGACGCTATACTCATCTGAAAGTAGCAAGTCTGTCTTTCAGATGAGGTCTAACAATGATCCTTAAAGCCTTTTTAAACCCTTTGGTGTCTAATTATAAAATATGTCCGTAAATCTCGGGGTCCTCGCCCCCCTGAGATTTTTTCATTAAACTTAATTAAAAAAAAACACTAAAGACATTCAGAATTGCTATTTATTTGCAGGGTATGACTTTGGGGCATAAAGCTTTTCATAACAAAAAATCCCAACACTAACAAACTTGGGCTTTAAGCACAAAATATCAAATAAGGCAATATCTCTCAAAGTCGAGAAAATTTAAGGTTAAGGTCCTTCTGCATGGAACATAATGGTAGGGCCCTCCTGATGGACAACCGATGACGTAAGGTGGGACGATTTGAATTGTTGAAATGTAATTAATCCTTAAATTATTAACATTACCCTGAATAAGACAAAAATATACCAGACTACAAACGATTTTATTTCAACTTACCACAATCGAATTCATCCATGTAATCTGGACAGTCAAACACACCGTCACAAATGACGTCACTTCTGACGCAATCTCCTGTTCTGCACGACAGGTGATCTGAAGGACATTCGTCTGTATGTAAACAAATACACGGAATTGTTATAGGATACGAATAAGGAGAAAAAGAAGCAGAAGAAGGAGAAGAAGAAAAGAAGAAGATAGAAGATAGAAGAAGAAGAAGAAGAAGAAGAAGAAGAAGAAGAAGAAGAAGAAGAAGAAGGAGGATAAATTAGAAGGTGGACAAGAAGAAGAAAGGTTCGAATGTTAGGCCAATTAATCTCAACCAACGAAATGACTATACTTCAACATTGATTAAGAAATTATAATTCTCATGAACAAGCTGGTTTATTCATGGCCTTCGAACATTTTGAAGTGGTCTACTGATTCTTTTTCATCATTATTGAATAAACTTCCATCACATAAACATGTTTATTATAGCTTTAAATTTTTTGCAAGCGACCAATTCATTTCGTAACGAGTCATTCTGCATCCAAACTTACGATGTTACGTTGTATACTTACAGCATCCGAATTCATCGGAGTAGTCCGGGCATTGAGGAAAGCCGTCACACCTTTGGGTAACCAGCACGCAGTGAAGACCAGAATTGCAACGAATTTCATCGGACGTGCATTGGACTGTGAAAAAACCACAACGTTGCCTTTAGTGTAAGAGTAGTTTCGATCATGAAGCATAACAAAACCTTTAATATATCATTCGTGAAATGTATATCAACGTGATCAATGACATTTAATGACACCAAATTCATTGTGGTCCATTTCAACCATGCATTTCTTGAAATTTGGTTTTGTTCGTATGAGTAAAATGTGTTCCAGTCGAAGTGTAGGATCTATAATGTAGCCAAAAGGCCACCGCACACTACACGATTTTCGGTCGCACGATTGCCGACTTTGGATCTGAAATAAATCAGCGTGTACGAAATATAAGCGCTTTTTTATTTCGGATCCAAAGTCGGCAGTCGTGCGACTGAAAATCGTGTAGTGTGCGGTGGCCTTTACGTGCAGTGCAGGACCCGTGATAACATGTACCCTCCCTACTCAAAAGTATTGCAACATACACTATAACGCATACATTTTACGTTGAAGGGGTCTTTCTAAAATGATGTCCTAACTCCGTTTATTATTGGAAAATAACAAATTATTTGAAAAGAAATCAATGAATAATCTTTCTCGTTCCTTCTCCAAGGCGGAGAGATTATCAAAGGCAGGCGCGCCGAAGACAGAGGGGATGGAACATAAAATTTAGCATTTTCCGCCTCCCTATAGGGGTGGGGTGTTTATTCACACTAGCCTAGTGATTCGGTTTCATATTACCAAAGAAACGGTTTTGATGGTTTTGGAAGACTTCCAGCAAACAAAAAAAATGTCAATATGTTCCTCTGAAGGGGTCTCGGAGAGAAGACCACACCCCTCGAAGACGAAAGTGACCGTCTTCATAAGACGGTGACAAAGAGGATAAGGCTACTAATTAAAGATGATGGCTTTTTCTGCTCATCATAATATCCAATGTACTGAGAAGTCTCATGACAGTAAATTTTAAGATGTCTCAAATAATAAACTGCCTTTAGAATAGAAAAAGAGTGAGAAATCATATCTTGAATAGGTCTTGTTTAAAATATGGCGCGTCTCCTCCTTACCACTGTCTTATGAAGATAGGAGGTCACTTTCGTCTTCTTTCTGAGACCCCTTCAGAGGATCATAGTGACATTTTTTGTTTGCTGGAAGTCTTTCCAAACCATTAAACCGTGTCATTGGTAATATGAAACCGAATTACGATGCTAGTGTTAATTAACACCCCACCCCTACGGGGAGCAAAAAAATGGGTAAATCTTATGTTCCAGCCCCTCTGTCATGAATGCACCTGCATTTGATAATCTCTCCGCCTTGGAGAGGAAACGAAAAAGAATATTTATTGATGTCTTTTCAAATAATATGTTATTTTCCAATAATAAACGTAATTAGGACATCATTATAGAAAGACCCCTTCAACGTTAAATGTATGCGTTATAGTGCATGTTGCATGTTGTATGGAGGGTAAGTACGTGTCTTCATCACACGAGGCCGAAAAAGCTATGTCGGGAAGAACACATGCGAAAAGCGTAGTGTCTGTATCTTAAAACAAAATTGGAATTTTCTAGTTAGTGTTATATAATCATAATTTGCATTTTGTCATAGATGTTACAATAATTTTTATAAAACAGCCCGCACAGGATTTGAACGGAAGTATTATCTTTTACCTTAGCTTCAGCTTCACTCTTCAAATGTAGTAATTCAAAATGTAAGAAAAAAATTGTCACTAAGGAGTCATTTTGAGTGAAAGTGAAAAAAAAATGATCGAATCGACACAAAAATCAACGTGGTCAGGATAGAAGCTAGATACTTAAAAATATTGTAACGTACCTTATAAAATCCGGTTTCACTGTAATGTTAATTTCGAATTTCTTCATTCGAATTATTTTGCACCACGTGTGAAATGACCTGAATGTGATAAACATCACTGCTAGCGCTGGTTTCCGTCTTATCCTGACCGGCTTCATTTCGGCTGAAGTTAACCATTTTCGCGTAGCTACACATCGTCTCGTGCTGTATAAAGAGCTGGCTATTATTTGGATGATGGTCACCTCCCAGTCGTGTCAACGGCAAATCTTAGAAAACTCTATGAAAGGGAAAGGAAAACGATTCAATAAAAAGCAGAAAGGCCAACTAACTGTCGTTCGTTCGTATGCAACAGAAATATTAAAAAGTTGATAAACGTGATCAAATTATGAAGTGTGCAGCTACTACCGTTATTATTAATAACGTTTGTTACTTAACCAATTTGAATATTACATATATACACTGGCCAAGTTGCCGCAGCAACAGTCACAGAAAGAGGGTGGATAACATAATACATTATTAAAAATACACAAAACAACGTCCTTAAAAGCATTTCTCTGTAACCTCAGGACAACTACATCCACGTTTATAACTCATTTACATTGCCATGCATACGCTTGGGTGTGGGACAGACAACAGCATGTGATACACAGTAAACAATGAACATAACTCTCTGTGAAATAAGTTGTCCCCACACACCATAAAATCACACACATCACACACACACCACACACACCCACCACACAAACCTTACACAAACAACACACACACCACACCACACCACCCACCCCACCACACACACACCCCAAACCAACAATCACACACACACATTCACCATCAAAAACTCATAGCAACACACAACACATACACACATACAAACTCACACACAACACATCACACTACACTTCGCACAACACACACACACACACACAAAGCAAACAAGGGTAAAAGTGAATTTATCTTTTCCAGGAGTATATGAGTAAGGGTATGTGACTGGTAAATAGCCAAGGAGTTGACTTCATAAGTACATTTGTTAAAGGTTGGGGTATGTGACGCATCTGTCAAGCTAGTCTCACTATCACATTACGCTCAAATGACGAAAAGGTTTTGTATCGCTTCTAATCACGTGTTTCACTGCACCTTCCTATTTAAGTTACAGTAATAATCCCACTCCATGTTATTAATTATGTGTTTTTTTCTCCTTTTTCTAACAGGCTACAAAACACACAATTGACTAGTTTTATTGATTACAATCACCATAAATCATTTTTTTTCGGGAATCTTACCTGAAATTTGCTGTCAATATTTCCAATGCAATACGACGACCAGGAGGCCCGTTATGAAGTAAGACTGCCTTCGACATCATACATCGAGTCCCCGGCGTATGAAATGAATGTCGCAATTTCTGTATGCAGGTAATGTTAACATTCTCAAATTTCTGGAAACAAAGAAAACACGTTTGAACTGTATGAAGCATTCTAATGGTACATCGAATTTCTACGCACGAAAGCAAAAACACATCAATATACAAATGGTGTTTTGTATTTGAGTTGCATTGTAGCTTAGATAATTGTGTACGGTTTCACGTGAACAAGACACAGTCTGGAATAGAAGAAGGAAGAAGACGAAGAAAAGAAGAAGAAGAAGAAACGAAGAAGAAAAGAAAGAAGAAGAAGGAAGAGATGAATGAAAGACGAAGAAGAAGAAGCAAGAAGAAAGAAGAAGAATGCGCAGAAATAATAAGTGTAACGATCACGAAGCAATACCCATCCATCCAGGATGACAAATATAGTTTATGTCCGCGGTCACGAGTCGCATATGCGGGGGACGGGGGGGGGGAACACCCCTCCCCTTTAATTGCGAAGATGTCAGGTCAATGCGAGTCTGAAGAGTAAAAAATGACATGATCTTGTTTGCAGTTGCCGTTACTTGTTTGCCCTAGCGCCAATGCTTAAAATATTTTTTTTTTTGCAGGGTTTTTGTAAAGCAGGTCCACTGTGTCAACTAGAACTGTCAGACTACCCCCTAAAAGAAGACTCAAGAAATAATCAATCAATCATCATCAACATATCATCATCGATCACAAACATCAATAAATAGTAAATAAATCAATCAACCAATCAAATCATCAATCAATAATCAATCAACTCAATCATCATTAAAAAAAATAAATCAATAAATAAATAATAAATAAATCAAATAAATAACATAAATAAATAAATAATAAATAAATAAATAAATGAATAAATAAATAAGTAAAATCTGTTGAACATTGTCGCCCTCGTAACACGAAGATTATGTCGTACGCACGCCCTGGTACACACCTTCTCCACTGAAAAAAGTTCTATGCGACAGGGTTTTAAGGCCTGACTTAATATTGATAAAAGGCCTCATCAGCAGGCGTGAATTCTTCCCGAATAAAAGCACTGGTTAAATTTAATTCTCTAAGGCATAATCATATCAATCAAATTAATTTGCTAAAATTTGCATTACACCATATCTACATGAACCTGTAGTTCATCTTCCTGTGTGCGTGATGTGCTATCACGCCGGCGACAGATAAGAACAAAATAATAGCAGAATTATTTTACCTAATTTGGAATCAACCCTTTTAGACGGATCTCACTATCTAACAGAAAAAACCTATGGTGGTACGAATTTATTTTGCACTCCGATATTAGGGAGATCTTTGCCCTATTTGCACACAAAGCTGTACGAGTTGCGACATTATATTATTTCATGGTTAGCTTTATCATTAATTCGACGGCAATAAGGATTTTGACAGGATGTAAAGTTGTAACGCTTGCTTCTAGTAAAGTAAATTCTTACGATGTGCACTTAGATCTATTTTGAGGCCATAGGCCTCGGCTAGACTTTGCAGCTTTCGTCGTTATACCGCAAGGCATTGAGCAATAGGGCTATGGTTACGTCATCTGAATCAGATGATAGAATGTAGCTCCAGGCTATCAGAACTCGATTTCGACATACACGAATGTCTGATGACTATATGAGTAGCAAGTCAATTAGTAAAAAAAGAGAAGGCTGTAACCCGGCAATGAAATGTTTGCAGTCAATAATACTCTAAACCTGAATAGAGTAAATTGACGTGCCAAATGCAAAGCAAGTGTGGACAAAAATATCAAGTGAATATACAGTACTTTCCAAGAAGTAATAGATATTACTGCGAGTGGAAGACCTAGTACTAAATCAAGTAACTGATAAAATTCACAATTTTTGTTAATAGTAAAAGTAAAACGTATGCCCGGCATAATGCTTACCGAAGATTTTCGCGACATAATAAAACACATCCTTGCCAAACACTTAGGTAATAGTAATCAAATTATATACTGCATACGAGAGTCTCTGGTTGAAAACTATGAATCGTAGCCCGAGGTTACGTGGACTGTATCCACGGTAACTAGGGTGTCATAGTTCAACAGAGACTCTCAGGATAGATATAATTGTTTATATCCCGTCATCGCAATGAACAGGGAAATAAACCAAGAAAAAAAATGAAATGAAATTACTTCGGTAACCCCTACGGTAACGTGGTGTCGCACGACATACAGGGCACGCTATTTTAACTTGCGGTACGGATAGGGATACAATTCCCATTGAAAACGTATACTCTAGGTTATGGTCGAGTAAACAATTTATAAACCTATAAAACACAATTTAATCCTGACATTCTTATTTCATTATAACCTAACTCAAATTGACGACTTAACCAGGTTATCTTAAAAACTTTGCCAAAACTTTCAATTACGGGCGAGCACCGCTATAATCTTTCCAGCAGGCACGGAAAAAACAGCGTACGCATACATGTGTTTGATACACATTTTCTCCGGCTTTTGATATTGAAGCAGCAAATCGCGCACGAATCGCTTTCTGACGCCTCATTGTTGAAATTGCTATGTACTATCCGCATGCTCTATGAAGTCATAACATCCATGGTTTGAATTACTCTCTCCCAATCACAGATATGTGTTAATTTTTTCATCTTTGTGACATACTCTTGACCAATCAAACATTCAAGAAAACTTACATGAGGATACAAAAGAAATACCAATCTATTAAAGCCAGGGCATCTCCTTTGCATCCTAAAAAATTCACAATGTGTAAATACAATGGCATTTAGAAGAAAATGCCATCTGGGAACGTTTAGCAAATATGGAGCAGATACTTCAGTTTTAGTGGAAGTTATAGTGACGTTAGACTCTGATTTGGATTTTTCTCCGCAGAAAAAAATTCGCAACCAAGAACGTACACTAAACGGCTATTGTTTTTATTTTCACATTTGTCAAATTCAGGTAATTATGCCCCAATTCACAGACAATCGCCCCTTGCATCAATAACCTAAGGGCATGGGTTATCTTTTCCTGCCTGCAGAGATGTGTGCAAATAAGATCGCACTGCCTTTAACCGTCAGCAAAGTATAGAGCTGGAAATCATTTAACAAACTGAAATTATAGTGACCTAATTCGACTTTTATTTGATTTTTTTTTTGTCTCGTAGAGACAAGATTCTAATATTGTACTATCTCCTTCCAGACCCTTACATACGCTGTGATAATTGACATTTATCTACAATCTACAAATGTGTGCATATGCCTCCGTGAATAGATAATGTGATAAATAATCTCCTGTAAATTATATTCATAGACCAATACATGAACCCTGAAATACCGCAGATCTAATATGGACCTACAACTTTATCTGACCGTTTACTTGGCATTTGTCAATTTTTGGTAATACTAATCTTCAATTTCACACACATGCCTTCATGATATCAGAGAGAAATGTGTAATGTTTTTCTGCCTGCAAGGTCACAATGAGATTCCTTGCCTAAATTCTTATACCCGCTTTACAGTGTACGGAAGATTAGTTACATTTACTAGACAAACAAGCAGTCACAAATCAATCTACGTATAAAGCATCTAACATAAGGCTGAACACGTGGGACCATTTGGATGAGCATTCTTAATTTTCTGAACAAAGACGAAGTTGCTGCTTGTCACCTATCGGGACGAATAAAATACAATTGACAATTCTGAATTTGCCGTGTCCCAATACCGAACTGAAATGCAGCATTTATCACGGTCTGCTCTCTCTCGAGATGAAACCGAAGTAATAGTACTCGAACGAATTTATGAGAAGATAAAATAATAATACGTCTCTAGACTTAAAAAATGTCTCCTTCAAAATGGTCCCTTCCGTTAATTTTTACTTGTAACAGTCACAGATACCAAAGAGTCATCACTTTCCAGATAATGACTTCGTGGTTTCGATTGACACATTAGGGTGTGTGTGTGTGGGGGTGGGTGGGTGGCAATGTGCTAACACTTACACTGCCGCATACACTTCTCAGCTATCGACTCTCATGTTTCTTACACAGCTGGGAGATGAGAACAGATACGCCGATTGTCGTCTCGTTTCCTAACCCCTATTAATAACTGATAATGCTAATTAATCGTGTATAACAGTTCATAACAGACTATGACTGTACCGCCACAGACCGGTTCTTTGTTGGACCAAATGGATCCATAAAGCACGTGAGTTTCACGGTAACCATACATTAACTCACTACTTCCAATCCTGTAATCAATCAAAGTTAAAAGGATGCACCATGTCTCCTTAATTCTCTGCCAGCGCACAAGATTTCTTGACACGAGATACCTTCTATTCGTATAAAAAAGGGATAAATGGAGTAATAAGAAGTAAAGGTGACGGATAAAGAAAGTTTATACTAAGTTAATTTTTGAAACTACGCTGTGGTAAATTAGCATTATAGAGCGATTTTGAGAGGGGCCAATTACCTTTAAAATTACGTGAGTAAATCACCTTAAATGCATACATTCACACATAATTACCAGTATTATTCAACCAAAAAAATTTGTGCTGCATTATAGCGTCAACCCTGACAGCCTTTTAGAGTACTGGTGTTAAATATATTAAATGTATTGCGCATAATTTTGATTGAAAATTACAAGTTACATATTAAAACATTAGGCCAATTGCCCGCACAAACATCTGCTAGTAGAGAAACACTATGCATCTCGACAGTTACCATATAGTGTTTGGAATTGTGTGTGTGTGTGTGTGTTGTGTGTGTTGTGTGTGTGTGGGTGTGTGTGTGTTGTTGTGTGTTGTGCGTGTGTTTGTGGTTTGTCTTTGTGTGTAGTTTATGGGTGTGTGCGTGTGGGGTGTAGTGTGTTGTGTGTGTTGTGTGTGGTTTGTTTGGTTGTGTGTGTGTGTGTGTGTCGTGTGTGTGATGTGTTGTGTGTGCGTGTGTCGCGTGTGTTGATGTGTATTCGGTGTGTGTGTGTGTGTTTGTGCGTGTGTGTGATGTCTTGTCTTTTGTGTGTCTTGGTGTGTGCCGTGTGTGGTGTTGTATGGTGTTGGTGTGTGTTGTTGTTTGTTGTATGTGCATTGTGTGTTGTGGTGTGTGTGGTGTTGTATGTGTGTGTTGGTGTGTGTGTGTGTGTGGTGTGTGTGTGTGTGTGTGTGTGGTGTGTGTTGTGTGTGTGGTGTGTGTGTTGTCTTTGCATATTTTATGTCTATACCTAAACGATCAAATCGACCTTTAGGCGAGTAGTACCTAACACATTCAAATCAGCAATACCCTTATTTTCGAAGCACGACATTGAGTTTGGTTGGATTTCGCATACTTGCCCTCTGGAAGCAGACAACATTAACATACCCCCCCCCCCCCCCACACACACACACACTAACACACAGGAAACACTCTTGACATCGTTGTACACTATATACTTTACCAACTGTGAATGTGGCGGATTCGTCAAATAGAACGGTTTAAGTCAGGTTTACGTGCCTGGAAAATATCCATATTACGAACAAATCGGAAGTGTCATATTCGATGCTGAATAGAATTGCCGATGGGCAACATATAGGATACCGACTAATCGTACATCGCAGACGGAAATTAAGCGCCATGTTTCTAAGGAAGAACTGCGCCAGGGATAACATCTAGGGAGGGAGAAAACTCGTTGGAGCGAAAATGTTAAAATAGCACCTAAATTCAACACTGAATTACCTGCAAAACACACATAATTTCTGAATTAAAAAAAATTATTAGGCTGCATGCGCGCACCCTTGGCCCCCTGTGGCACCCCCCTGTCAAGTGGATCTCCTGATAATTTAATTTTGCATTAATCTAATCATCGTCTGACATTGCATTTCATCTTTTGTCGATGGATTATGCCAGTGGTATATCAGCTGGTAACCAATCAGGATTAAGGTAGATTCGAGAGTGTACACCAAAGCCATGCCTAATGGAGACTGGAGTAGAAATTTGGCTGTCCGATTTGGTACTTCACAGGTTATTTCTTCATTTCATTCATTTATTCCAGTTATGGTTTGCAACTCTTTTCATGAAGCAACATTACAAAGAAAAATCACATGACATAATATAATTTAAAGTATTTGTAGCATATTGATTCGTGATACAATTAAATTATACAGTTAATAATTATGTAATATACTACGACATAATAAGGAGTAAAAATAAGGCAGCAATATAATTTGTATTTTCCTCCTTATAGAAATTTAAGGCCGTTGGCAAGGGGTTGACACAAAAAGCCAAAAGCTTGAAACCATGACAACCCTGTAAATTCTATACTCTGTACATTCTTATCACAATAGTACAAAGGTGCAAGTGGCGTGGGGGGGGGGGGGCGCTGGGACGGGACGGTGGCTTGGCCCTTAAACTGTATTCAAAGTTTAATATCAGTTAAGACTGGGAATTTAATAATGTAGTCATAATTAGATGAGCATTGTAATGTAAAGGAATGTGTTCAACGTCGTATTGATTAATACACATTGTTTTTAAGTTTCGTTTAAAAGAAAGATCAGAAATTTTGTTTTTGAGGAACCGGTAATGTTCCATGATCAGGTCCGTGGTGTCTGAGGTTTTGTTGCTAATAATAACCTGGACTTATTAATGAATATTGCTGCCTGTACGTTGGATATGAAGTAGGCTGCATTTATAAAGAGACATTAGTGCAACTGGGAAGGCTTTTCCTAGTAATATTTAGACACGAACTGGCTATTTGTAGAGTATTTATACATACCTAAACAAATTTCGAACGACTAATAGAGGATCTGTGTGAGAGAGAATACGGCGATATACAAAATTCTAACTGCTTCTTTTGTAATAAAAAAGTGACAAGTCTAGTCCTGTGGAACAATCCCCAAATAATGTTACCAGAATTTATATAATTAAAATTATGCGTTGTAAATCCTTACGAAGGGAATTTCTGGCAAGAAATTGTTAAGCTTATACAATATTCCATTCTTAGCTATTGAAGAAAGATACATTATTTTACATGCTGGGCGCCATGTTAATACTTGTCTATAGTAATGCCAAGAAATTTTACATATTCTTTTTGATTACTGGCAGGTTAATCAATAAAGAATAATTACATTTGTGTAAATTGCCATTCTATCGGGTAGTTGTTGAAAATGCATAACATATGTTAATTTATGTTAAGGATAATTTGTTACATATGATATCCATGACGAAATGTTTTTTTCAATCTAATTTTTTTTTCACATATATTTAATTCTGTTAATTTTATGGGAAACAAAATATATTGG
>JZLH01S0394529.1:3347-16649 GCA_001188425.1 Eucidaris tribuloides | reverse complement strand
TTAAAGGCACTGTATAACAGTGTTTCCAGTTTAAAAAGTCTGAGCTGCATGATTCCCCATGCTACCAGTGTCTCTTCATCAGAAGTGTATAACTTCATCAAACAATAAAACACATTAGTTGTTTTTATTTCAAAAATTAACTACATGAAAAATCTGAATTAATGTTCTTCAATCACAGCATTGGACCTCACATCTCTTCATCTCATCTCTTCTCATCTATGATGAATCTAGCAAAATTATGGAAAAACGGTGAAAGACAGATGGTTTGGCTTGAAAAACCAGTCAGGGTGACAGGTGATCCATTATTGGTGTATTGCAGAGGAAATGCGGACTATCCCGCTGCCACCATCGCGAGCTACTTCAATCGGGCTGGCATGGCCTGCCCCCACAAAAGGGGGAACAATCTGGCTCCGGGCCTCCGGAATCGGTGCCAAATGGAGGCCAGAATCTTGCTCAAGGGGTGTAGACAAAAATAGACATGCGGTCAGGAACAACAACACACAAGAATGCTGGCGAGTGGTCTGCGTTTAAACGTGGTTAAAGAAACGAGTCCTTCTAAAACACAATCGGTCGACAAATGAATATAAGCGAACCGCAAATAAAATCGACTCTGAGTTACTCGATATTTGATACACGTCCATGTCTGAGGGTTTTTTGAATCATTAGCTGCGATGAAACGGCACGCTATTATCATTTCTCGCCCGGGCGCTCGAAATTTGAATTGCTAAGGACCGAATGTGTGGTAATGTTACGATAATTGTGGGGTCGGGAGTAGTCGCGACTTTGACGCTTCCACAAAAGGCGCGTGATTCGGGGGGTGTCGTATTCTGAGACCAGACGGACGTTAGATTTTGGAGTTTATTTGCATACGCATAAATCTGCATGCCGTCCGTGTTAATGCCCCCGCACGGGCGAGTCTCCAAAGCGGGACTGGATTTGATTCATTGCTTTGTGCATGTATGGTTTACAAACATGAGACTCATGAACTTGACCGAAATTTGAAAGTCTAATTAAGCGAAGTTGGTAAACATATCGGCACATAACTGTCTATGCTGCCCGTGGGATTTCATGCATGCATAACACATTCTCTGATCCAGACATGAGACGTGTCTGTAATGTCTTGGGCTGGTGGAGCTGGGAAGTAATTATGTAAAAAAATATATATTTTTTTTTCATTTACAAATGGGCTGTTGAATATTCTTACGAGTGTTATTTGAACACACTTATCACATTACAAACAGTGCTGGGCAGATGGTTCTGAAAAATATAACTGAGGTCAAAGGTCAGTGACTTTGGGTGAACTCTCAACAGTCCTTCCCCAGATTGTTAAACCCTCAAAGACATGACAATATAATAAACAGTGAGGACTATATAAGTTACATTCAGTATTGAAAGGGTTTATTTGGTTATGTACAGCAATCATATGACAAATATGAAATCTTTGATCACTGTATTATACTAATAATATTGAACGTGCATTTTTAAACAGACGTGATGAACGGCCATGCAATTTCAGAGTGGATTTGACATTTTGCTGTAAAGTTCAGTTTACCACGACCAAAGACACCACAGCAATGAGAAAATGATGGTGGTGGGTTCAGGAAGGGGGGAGGGGTGTTGGGAATACCAGTATAGGTAGCTTAAGGCACAAGTTTAGTTTTGGAGATTTTTTTTTTATTATTTGAAAGTTTTATGCCCAAAGGTCATATCACACCAATATCAGATTCTGAATGTCTTTAGTTTTTTTTAATTAATTAATGAAAAATCTTGGGGGAAACCCCCAAGATTTTTGACTACATTTTATACTATAGCATCTGAAGGGTTAATAAGGTGTTACGGTTAGCTGAATTATACCTCATCATAAAGAGCAGACTCTGATCTTTCTGATGAGGTATAATTCAGCTAAACTTAACACCTTATTAACCCTTTGGATGCTATAATGTAAAATATAGTCACAAATCTTGGGGGTCCCCCCCCCCCGAGATTTTTCATTAATTAATTTAAAAAAAAAACTAGACATTCAGGATCTGTTATTGGTGTGAGTAGACCTTTGGGCGTAAACCTTTCAATTAAAAGAAAAATCGCGAAAACTAAACTTGCGCTTTAACAAGATCTTTTCAAAACAAATTAAAAATAAATGAAACCGGTTATTTGGATGTCATGTTCTCAAACAGGAATTGTTCCCACAGCAACGACCGCACATTATTCCCAGGCATCAGCTTATACAGTCACCGTTATCTGGCTCTGACATTCGATTAAACATGGTCTTCTGAATTATACACACACTGCCCCCGTTTTTTCCTCTCTTGATAATCTCCCATCAAATATATCCTCAAAAAAAAAAATTCTGCCAGGTCCTCCGCCTTCAAGTACATTGTTCCAATTTCCAAAATGACATTTTCATCACAGGACCTCATTCTCAGTCTATTATTTAATGATGTATGATTTATAAATGTCTGATTATTAAAGTTGAATATTATAATCATACACAAATAACACAACCTTAAATAATAGCAGGTTTTACGAAAAGAACTGTTAAACAATTACAATGTTAAATAATGTCCTCAACAGCCTAAGAGACACTGCCCTGCTTTACTGTAAAAAGAATTTCTCATGTTTTTAGTAGTTACATTGTGTACTATGTATTAATCTCCACATCATGTTTACTACAAATCTAATTAGAAACATGATGTATGTCTCATCTTATTATGATGATTAGCATAGAATGCATGTCCATAATTAAGAGACATCTGTCACGTCTACATGCGCTACATGTCATACTACAAGCATGGATGACATGGTATTAGAGCAAACAGGAAAAGATGTTGGTCCGCTAACACATTTGTGGTATAATGAGAGTAAATGAAAGACATGATTGGTTAACTTACAATCACATGGATGAGGAGAAGGAGGAGGAGGAGGAGGAGGAGGAGGAGAAGGAGAGAGAGAGGAGAGAGAGAGAGAGAGGAGAGAGAGAGAGAGAGAGAGAGAGAGAGAGAGAGAGAGAGAGAGAGAGAGAGAGAGAGAGAGAGAGAGAGAGAGAGAGAGAGAGAGAGAGAGAGAGAGAGGAGGAGGAGAAGAAGAAAAACAAGAAGAAGATGAAATGGACGAAGAAAAAGACGAAGTAGAACAAGAAGAAAGAGGAGGAGGAGAAAATGGCGGTGGAGGTGGCAGTGGTGATGGTAGTGATGGTGGTGGTGGTGGTGGTGGTGGTGGTGGTGGTGATGATGAAGAGGAAGAGAATGAGGAAGAGGAGGAAGAGGAAAGGGAGAGAGCGGAGGAGGAAGAGGAGAAGGAAAAGAAGAAAGAGGGCAAGGAAGATAAAGAGGAGAAGGAAGAGGAAAAGAAAGAAAAGAGGAAGAGGAGAAAGAGGAGGAAAAGGAGAATGAAGAGGAGGAGGAAGAAAAATAGGAAGAGGAAGAAGAGGAGGAAGACAAAGAGGAGGAGGAGGAAGAGGCCACAATTGGAGAAATAAAAAAATAAGCACTGACCATTTACCAAAGTTCAAACAACAATCTAGAGCATATGCCCACAACAGATTCACCATAAAAGACTCCCTCTTAATTTTGTTAACACTTTTCAAATCATATCTTGTCCCTGCCCCCCCCCCTCCTCTTTAATTAACTGGACACCTGACTATCGTACAAGACTGTATCTATCTCTTTTCATCTTACTGCCAGTGTCTGTCGGTGTATTACCAATTTTGGCCAGACCTCGTCTCTGGGGAGCAGCGTTTCTTATTGCACCCTAGACTATCAAATTATTAGCGGGTTCGACGATGCCACCGGATACTAAGCAAACACCAGTAGCTGAAGAACCCAGCGCACTCGTGCTCTGCCTAGCCTGCCGTCCGTCCGTTCGTCCAGTAGTAGAAGGCACAATGTGGAGTGGCCGTGGTGCTAGGGTCTCGGAGATGATGAGATGGTAGAAGGGTTTATCTTGAGAATAGCCGTTTTGAGAAAATATGCTTTTAATGCTTAAATACTTGAGATTTTACCAAGAGTGATGTAGTCCACACATATGATGTAAATTATAGAAAGTGATAACTGACCAATTTTGTGCATGGATGGTCATTTGAAACTCCTTAACTGTAAAATTCAAATGTTTGAGGAATTTTAGTGAACGAGATATATCACATAAAAATGGTAGAATATAAAATAGTAAAATATAAGCTGATTGATCCATTAAGGTGCATATTTGGTTATTTTGTTTAAAAATAAAATTGAGTATATGGACTGTTTACCATCACAGTCATGAGTATTGTGGGATTTGATCTTCATAATACGTGGCCATCTCGGTTCCAGACCATGCGACTTTTTCTACTGCACGGATCGACAGATAGGCAATTGATAGTCCAAGCATAAAGCACTTCCCTTTTACGCATACTCAAAATATTGATAACTGATGTGTTAGGACTGTGTGTACTAAAGAGATCAGCGAAACACAAAAGTACAAACACATTGAGTGTAACAAACTTTTCTTCTTGAGTGATTTGATGGGAAAAACTACGCTTTATCACGTGATCAACTCATGGTCAATCCTATAGCAAGACTCTATTTGAAATATAAATTTACACATGTTATATGTTTCATATTATATGTTTCATATTATATGTTTCATATTATATGTTATATGTTACGTGTTGTAAGGTTTATGTTACAAGTGGTATAGTAGATGTTATTAAGTAATTCATTGTGTTGGTTATTCATTTATTGTCAAATTGTAAATCATTATTATCCAATGGAAACAAAATTTGTATGTATTTATAACATGGACAACAGAGATGAATCTGAATCTGAATCTGAATCTGAATCTGAATCTGAACTTCTGAAGTGCAATTACCTCAAAAAGTCAAATTTCTGAGTTAGACCAGTTTACCGTCAAAGGGCCACGGAGATGATGATGATGATGATGATGGTGATGATGATAATAGAGTGAGGAGAGTAGCATAAGGTAGGCAGGCAGGTGACGAGACCGAGCCGGTGTGTTTGGACAAGTCGACGGGAAACGGATGAGTCACGGATTGGGTTCTCTACAGATACACGGATGCACATGTGATGCATTGTTACACGTACTCGATACGCAGCATTCTAGACACTGCAGCCTGAACTGGGAGGATGGATGTACATGTACGTGTTCGTGTACTGTATGCCTAAAAAAGAAAGGCTCCTGTAGTTAGTTATAAATGATGAACTCTGAAAAAGTTTAATGACCCCAGCAGGCAGCTACAGAGATTCACGAGAATGACTGAATTGAAATCAAGCTGTAATCTCTAGCACGATGTCGATTTTTACATTTGGGAATTTAAAGACTGGGTTCAGGATTTACACACCAAAAAAAAATGCAAAATGAATGAAATCAGCTTAAATCATTCACAATGTGAAGAAAAGTATAAACAAACATCTCTCATAGAACCTTTGGTTAGAATACATAGTTTTTGTAGAAATCTGGATGGTTACATTTCAAAATTTGCAGAGCAACGGTCCGTATACACGGGCCATTCCGTTAGTTCCAAATTTGTCCGATCAGCCACTAGCCAAAGGTCACACAAAGTTCAGCTGCTTGACCATATCAGCGTAGGTAGTCAGCCACTGACCACAGTGCTCAGCTGGTTATGTGAATGTACACATAACCATGTTCTGCAATTTGAGCAAAATTTAAACTCATGGAAAGAACAATATTCTGGCAACATATCGTTAATTTGTTTTTCTCATAGATCAACAAGTTCATGACATATGAATCTCAAACTTTCAACACATCATTTATACATGTAAGTACATCATTGGTAATGATATGAAGGGAAGCGATGGTCTTGCAAATCCTGGACCCAATCTAAAGGTCTCTATTCTCTATTTTTTTTTCAGTTGAAGACTAATTTTGAGATATCCTGGAGTGTGTTTTATGTAAACTGTGCTTTATAGTCAAATTGGGTAGTCTTTTAAAGGGAGAAGGCGCCAGCAACTAACAGGCATAAGCTAAGAAAATATTTGAGTTCTTGCCAACCAATCAGATTGTACGTGCACTGCAGGGAGCTGGCCAAGCGTGACCAATGCATGCCACGCGACGTGTGTTAGCCGCACTGTGGTAATGTATGCACTGTTTGAATTGATAAGCTCCTCCCCCTATAGCTGTTTCTGCAAGTTTTGTCTCAGGGTAAAACTTACAAAGACGTAAAATAAACACAAATTAACTAATTTATAGGGCCTTGATGAGGGTGAATATCACACACGTACCCCTTATTTTAGGCTGTTTTTGTCACCATGTACCATAATTCTCACAATACTCACAATGTCATTTTTATTCTTAATTATGCCTGTTAGTTGCTGCGCCCTTCTCCCTTTAAAGTGATAACAACAAAAATTTATAAACATGTACCGTATGTTGTTCCTTCAACATCTCAATCAACATCTGAATCAGGACAATTTTGAAGTCAACTCTGTGCACAGCAAAAAGGTAAGATCTGTACAGATGTCACACCAAGAATTATGCTCAAGATAAACATTTTCCACATCTAAATAATGGTCTTTGAGACAGAGGCATAACAAGTCTAAAATGAATTGCTGGAGACTGAATTCGGGCTTTTGCTAGAAAACTAGGAACCCTGATGTTTAACTACCAGTACACTATAAATGAAAGTTCTAGTACATTACTTGTCCCAGGCTATTTACAACTTATCTTCCTGCAACACCCCTCCCACCCCCTGCACCGATAGAGAGAGAGAAGTTGGACACGCATCTCGGGCAACTATTTGAAGGCGGAAGTTGACGCTCTTTGCGAAGATCAGAAGCCGGGCCGCGCGATCAGAAGGGAAAATGAACTTTGCAAACTTTAAACGGGAGTTTAATGACTCCGACAAACACCGTCCCGTGCCCGGGTTGATGTCGGCGTAAACAAGGTAGACAGCGAAGGATATCAGAGCCGCAAATATTAGAAGTTCAGGACACGATTCCAGTGTCGAGGCAGAATTCGAGTTTAATTAAAATGTCAGTGATCGAGCGAGGTACCATATCAGTGACGCAGGGAGATGGCTTATATTTAGATTCAAAGTTTCGAGCAGGACTGGATGATCGTAAAGTTATTGGGAGGATGTGGAGCGTACGACAGATTAAATGGATGGGGCCAGCCCCGAAAAATATCAGCCGCAATTATCGTCATTACTTGGTAAAAGGCAAGAAAAAAAACTCTGTGGTGAATTTAATAATTCCTTTTTTTGTATGTATACATGTGAGTACATTGATTACTGCTTGATTAATCTAACATCTGTAGTTTACCAAACAGCTCATTATTGAGGATCAAAATTAATAGCTTCAAACATTTATCACTGTCATATTTGCATTTAAAACACAACAATGAATTGAACAGTATCATAGCTACATGTATGATAGAATTAATTTTCACCTTTTAGGTGTGAACTGTGAATTGTGAATATCAAACATGGGGCCTCAAGAAAATGTACAGTATAGTGATATTTGTTCCCTAATAAGTGAAATCCCAAAATATCTTATTACAACCAATTTTTAGTAGGTTTGATGTTGTTTTCTGATATCTGACAAGTGGCAACCATTCTTTGTGACAGACTGATGAAAAATTTAACTGATGAAAACTTATACTTGGGCTATAATACAACACCAAACTTATACTTGTGTACACACTGCCTTGAAAACGCAAAATGGTATTCTATGTATGTGTACATATGATTCAACACGACAGCTATATAGTGACCTGACCTGAAATCATATTGGGCAAACCGAATCCAGAATCCGGCTGAAGGAGACACCCACTCCGAAACCGAAAAAAGAAGGTAAATAGGCACCAATTGGAGGGCAAGGGAAATAGTAACTACTATCGCCCCACACCCCCCTGATGCGTTTAATCTTTAATATACAGCAATCAGGGATGGAGACAATTCCATGTAAACACCTCATTAGGCAAGCACAATAAGGGCTCATCCATCAAGCAGAACTCTGTGGTGTCTGGAGAATTCAACACAGTTGAGCCTGAATGTAAATTGGATCTGTGGTCGAGTTACATAGCAAGTGCAATGTCGAACCACAGAGATATGAAATGGATATGGAGTCCGCAATGCTGGAAGGTGTGATAATCAGATTATGGACGCAAATTGTTCGGATATCTACTGAGCTGGCATGAATAATGGAGGACATGCTCTTGGTCGGGTGTAGTTTTAATTGTACGACAACACAGATTTTAATCATATTATTTGAGGGGCTGGATTGTCTCTTCAAATGGAACAGCCAGGCGAACAAGTAGAAGGAAGGAATGTCAGTTATTCTGACTTCTACTGAATATTAAAGTTACAGGAGCCCCAAAGACTCAAACAGAACTTGATCACAGATACTTTGTTTTATAGTATGACTTGATCAAACTTTCTTGATGTTCCTGCAGTTGGTCCTACCATGAAGACTATTTCGTCGGTTGTCCCGAACTTGTCCCGCAGAAAGGCCATAGCATATGTTCCCGGCAGAAGAGACTTAACACTAAATTGTCTCGAACTTGAAAACATTGGCTCTTTTTTCATGAAATCAAAGTAGTGTGATATTTTTAGGTTCTTCTGTCAGTCTGTTACGTGCAAAACTGCAAATATCAAATAAGGCAACATATTTCAACTTAGAGACAATTTAGTGCTGAGGCCCTTCTGCCGGAAACATATGGTAGGGACCTTCCACCGGACAACCGACGATTTGCATGTATATATTTACCATGGCACAGCTCGACATCCCAATGTGTCTGAGCTTCCCACAGTGTGTAAATCTCATAACAACAAACATACAAGACCAAAATATTTTTGGGTATTATATCATTGTTGATGATTAAAGGAATAACTTAACAATGACTAAAGTTTTTTAAAAATCTGAACTATAAATAATCCATCACGCTAAAGTTTCTTTGATTGAAGTCTGAAAATGAAAGTCCCCACGCATCAAAATGATCATTAGTACTTCAAAATGTGAAAATCTATCAGTGACTCACTTACTGTTATTGTTTTTGTCAAAACTATTTTCCACCGCAGATTTATTTCTCAAAAATAAAAATATCTCAGAGCTTGTGAATTTCAGGGCACGATAGAATACATCTAAACAGAAGAAATTAAATTTTCAACCATGGACATGTACACTACTGCATCCTGCACAGTTTACACATATACTGTATATTCCTTGCAGGTATACCACAATTTTATAGAGACTTGATGTAACAAATTCAAAAGAAAGAAACGTACTGCAATGCTACTGTACATTTATATTTTGTACGTCCTTGCACTTATTAAATTCGTACAATCTTTTCAAACAGACAAGAGGTGGGTGACCTCAGAGTTAAGTCATTGTAAATGCCACATTGCCTGGAACAAGGCATAATGGCTATAAATAAAAAGTGACAAGCCATAAAAGGTTCCTACATCCAGCCAGAGGGCTATAAGCTGTTATATCAAGGTCAAAATGCAGTCAGGAATGTCATGAAATCACTGGAATTCTCCCCAAAATGGCATTCAGAACCTCTTGACATTGACCAAAAAATATTCACTAGACTTTCTGTCAAGTTTTTACAATGATGAGCTCTCTTAAAAATTCCCCAACATCTTGTTCCAAACTCAAGTCAAGGACGATGATTTGCTTGCAGCAACATCTTTCGAGCTACCACATTCAATATTTTCTGTAATGAAATCCCCCTCCCAGAGCCCCGGTATTTACAAGAACATTCCAGCGGGTACATGTATGTTTATATGTCAGCCTGCCAGCCAAGCAGTGTATGGTGTGTAGACTGACTTCCAGACCCATCCAACCACATGGATACTATCTGTCTATCTTCAGTCAGTTCTAGGGGCCTGTTCAAGCGCTTTTGGAAGCGAACCGTACCGTACCGTACCGTACCGTACCGTGCCAAACCAATGCGTACCGTGCCAGAGTGGTTTATTTGCGGTTCGGTACGGTACAGTTCGCTTTAGGAGAGCGCTTCAACAGGCCCTAAGCAACTCACCCCACAGGGACACCACCAACCAAGGATACTCCCACCTGACAACTGTTCCCCCAGAAGACAGCTCAACCGCAAGAAGACAACTGACCCATGCTGAACAAAAAAGCAAACTTAGAAAAACCACCACAAACACCGCTCACGCAATCCCCTTGAAGGACACTCCCAGAGAACGAACTCCACCAGGAGGAAACCTCCCCCACGGAATAAAAAGCAAAGGAATAGGACAACTCCCCCAAGGACAGCCACGCCACCCCACACCCCCCCCCACTGGTAAAAGATTAACAATCAGCCAGTTTCTATTAGGAGGCCTAACCAAGTATTGTATCCGGAAAAAATAATAAACCGCTAATAGCGGAGGTCTGTTTCTATTGGATTGCGTTTTCAGCAAAGCACCCTACCGGGATCGTATGATTACCGGCTAATAGGCCGTTGACCTGGGTTGCCGCAAGGTATTGTGGGAAGATCGAGGTCTAATCTATGCTCAATCAAACACACGCCCGCTGCAGCCAGGGGTCATGTATTGCGATCACGTGGTTTTGTTTATTTCCGGTTTCTCACCGGCAAAAGACGGATAACGGCGGAGGTCTGTTTCTATTGGGCTCTTCTACTCCATTAGCCGGTTCATTCCGGTTGACGGCTGTTTCTATTGACGTCTCACAGTATCTTTCTCCGCTATTATCCTGCAAAAAGCAGGATAAATACCGGCGAAACTTTCTCGGCTAAAAGACGTATAATGGCGGAGAAGGTCTGTTTCTATTGAGATCTTCTCCTCCATTAGCCGGTTCATTCCGGAAAACTAGCTTCAATAGAAACACGCTGAATTTTTTCAGTCTAAAAAGTCTGAAGTCAGAATTGACATCAGTTGGGGGGAGTTGTCCAACTCGTCCTCTGGAAAAGTTGTCCTCCAGAGAGCTATCTTCCGGGGGGGGGAGGGGGAGGGGGTGGGGGGTGGGGTGGGGGAGGGGGAGGGGGGAGGGGGAGCTGTTAGATAGGAGTCATCCATGGGAGAGTTGTCCCAGGGGGGGATGAATTGTCAGTTGTCCTGATACATCTTTAGTCAACTTGAGTCAACTGTCAAATGTCCTTTGACTGGCAGCATGCTGCAGGTGCTCTGGAACTGCAGCAATGCACTGGGAGAAGATACATGTAGTCATAGCGTCTAGAATTAAGACTATATGGTGTGCAGAGCAGGGACTTAGTTATCAATATCATGTTTCAGAGTGCCACTCATATTTGTGTATGGTTGGTAAGGAAAGGTCTGTGCAGAGTTTATTTTTACATCATTCATCATGCACAGATTTGTTCATCCCACAGGTGATACAAATGTTTTCTGTTTGTTTGTTTGTTTGTTTTTTCATTTGTCTGTCTGGTCAGTTGGTCAGTTGTTTTAGTTATCCTTTCAGGTATCAAACAAAATATTACCTGTGATGATATTTCTATGAATTTCCAAAAAAAAGATAAATTAGATGTAGTTTATAGGCCTATTTGCCCAACTTTTTCTCACATTTTAATGATGTGCTTGCCTGATTTTTCAGCCTGCAATTCCCCTTTAGATGTGGGATAACAGACCCTGCACAATGAAACCACCTCATACAGTACATGGTCTTGGTTCAAAGCAGTCGACTGAAGAAAGCAATTTCCCTCTACAGGATGAATTCGTTCAAATGACTGGACACCAGACTAACTCTGACCCATGAGCGAAAGATCCTATCCTGGTAATTTTAAAATGTCTGACTGACAAGAGTCTAACAAGTAGATCTGGAGTGTCAATTACCATTGAGTAATTAAGTGCCCGATTACATAATACATCAACAAACAATGATTGTAACTACACTGTTGAAAGAGATTTGTCTGATGCAGAATCACTTAAAATGTTGTGACAAAAATGCGTCTAGTCACTTACAATATCTTCTCGTATTCGATTAGCAATTTTTTTTGCAAGGACAAACATTTTGTAGAAATTTTGCACGCAGATTTCAAAATGCAGTGCCTGCTACATGTACATACTGCATGCAAATTTTTAGACCCATAGTCAAATCCATAACACAAGAAATGATTGCTGAACTCCTGATATTTCCACTATTTTAAATGTAAAACATTCATATTCCTTAAAATTTGACTCACAACCAAAAAGGAAATTTGGAAATATAAACACAAATGTAACAATGACCATGTTCTAGAACATTTACATGTAGAAAAGGCCATCTTCAATTCAAACACATTTTTTAACCATATTCAATCGTACTACACTCAGCTTCACTCCAGACATTTATTGACAAAGCACACATTGCATGACAATATGCCCTTGGTAATCTCGTGTTAGTTATAATGGTCTCAGACTTTCATTTCTTGTATTGTGCTGTAATCAGCTTTCTGGTGGTATTTGTGAATCTGCTTTTATAACTCTTTTCTCATCATTTTTCTTTGGCAGGTCAGCTTTATGGTGTCTATAAATGTTTCTATATATGGTGGTTCTACATATTACATTTAGTGTGCAAAGAGTTGCTGCCAGCTTTAAAAGCATTAACATTGTGGACACTCAATAAAAGGAAATTACTGGTCTTGAATTTAATGTCACGGTTGTATAAATGTTAAATAAATATATAGTCAAGAATATAAAATTTTAGAAAATTATGCTATGGGCAATTCCACTGTTACTCATGTTACATTTGAAGGCATTTTAATTCACTTGTTGATCTCTAGCAGTATTATTTGTGGTAGATAGCTTAAAGTCTTTATGCCATCACAAAGTATACATGTTGGTCCTGATTTGTACAAAATAAAAATTTGAGAAAATAAATTGAACTGTATGAAAATCATTGAAATGTCTCGGTTACTCACGTTACAGAATTTGGACATGCATAAAATGTAAAGGGGACTTCATTGAAAAATGTCCTCTTGTTGAGCTCTCATTCAAAAAAGTTGTACCCTTATCAAAGCACTCTGATAGAGAGTCACAAACTGACTATATGCAAAATGTAGTGGGTTACCTTATTTTTGTATAAATTACAAGAACATTGGTTACTCATGTTACAGTTACTCACGTTACATTTTGTCCAGTGACATATTTTCGGGGTTATCTTCACATAAATAGATTTTTATTGGAAAAGCAATACATGTACATCTATCATTGCAGTATTATATGCTGAACACTATTTCATTGAAAAAACTGGAGAAAAAATGATAAGTTTTCATAAAACTTAGATTTATTCACAGTAAGTGGAGCCTATTTCCACATGTGGCATATTGTGTATGGTTGCTGATTCTCCTGGAAGGCAGTGTTACAGAAGCAAAATTTGGGGTAGAAATGATGAC
>JZLH01S0394506.1:0-19708 GCA_001188425.1 Eucidaris tribuloides | reverse complement strand
TGTTAAAAAGGGCGTCCCATCAATGGAAAGGGGCCCAGAGGATACAATGACTTAGAAGGGAGTGTAAGAAGAAAGGAAAGTTTTACACTCAACAGCAATGGAAAGATTTTCAAGCATGTTTGGAATTCTTGGATACCTCGATTTGGGGACCACTCTATTACTTCTATCCAGTCTCGGGATTATAATTCTGAAATTTGTTGAATTCGTGCAACGTCATGGCAGTCATGACTTTACTGTTATCCAGGTGAGATTAGCTACTTCAGCTGAGTGGGATTAGGGGTTATGCCATTTTTTTTGGCTGTAATATGGAAAATTGGGGAAAAAAATCACAGAATTCGGGAATGGATGGGAAAATAATGACTTGGCGTTTTCAAAAGGAAAATGACATATATCATGAATTATTCTATACTATATCATTGAAATATTACAAAGAAAAGCTTCTAAATTTATTAAATTGGTAGAGGCTGATCAAAAATTCTCTCAAATCCACTGAAAATCTACTAAATATTCATTTGACTCAATGCAAACATCATAGCTAGCCAGTGGCTACATGGCTGAATGTGTGTATTTGTGTCTGAATTTGGACCCAACCAAGTTTAGCTGATGAAAGCTGCAGCTGGCATTAAAACTAAACTGCTATAGCCTGTAACACATACAATTATAACTTGAGGAAAAAGCCCAACTTTAAATGATTCATCACTTATATTTGGAAAAAACAACAACTGAAGGGGCCACATACAGTAAATTAATCCTAAATTTTGAACACTTTGTGCATGAACCAAATCTGAGCAAACATTGTGTTACGCACATATCGAGAGCCCTAGTGAATAGTGGAATGAAAACCCTGGGAGAACAGGGCTGGGAAGTTCATGCGTGCTGTTATGTAGATGGATTTATAGTTGGTGCTGGAGGTGACAATTCAGTTTTAACCCGTTGGCTACGAAACGGATGTGCTATGTTTTAACTCTATGGGAATTAAACCTTATCGGAGGCAAAGGGTTAAAAACATTTAACAAAATCTCCACTTTAAAAGAAATAAAATCTGAGCTACTGTATGGAAATCTTCAATGTTATACATGTAAGTGACTCTGTCAAGAAAAAAAAAGGTCTAAAATTGAGGTTCCATGACATTTGCTCCAGCGACAATTGCTCCAATTATTTCATGCACTAACTCTGACCGAAAGCCTAACCCTAAGTACCCTAACCCTAACCCTATTCTGAACTAGAAAGCCAATGGCAACCCTAACCATAACTCTTTGTCTTCTGAGATATTGTCACTGGAGCAATTGTCGCCGGAGCAAATGTCGGGTCACCAAAATTGAAGCCATGAAAAAAAATTGTACATCAAAATGATAATTTAGTGCATTTAAAAAGTAAAAATCTATGAGTACCTGGTTTTTCTATGTCCATCCCCCCCCCCCAAGACTGCCGTGTAACAATTTGGAGTGTATCTATTACATACCTCATTAGTATCAATGTAATTTCCTGAAGTATTTTTTCAGAGTATCTCAGATATCAATTGAACCTCTGCAATAAATTTGTGAAAATCTCAGAAAATGGCACACTTGAAAAATAATCATGATCACAATTTTAAAAGCAAAATGTTAAATTACCGGTACCTATGCTGCTATTTTGAGATCATCGGGAATAACATCATTCATAAAAAAACAAACAGACAAATGAACAAACATATCTTGCAATTGCTTCAATTCCTTCTCACCAGTGCTGTAGTGTGTCTGTTTTCACTCAAATTGTGTCAAGTTATTTATTTACCACCTATCTATAGATTAAATATCCTGATTGTATTGCACTCTTTGGAATGTGTGTACCATCAAAATAAAATCTCTGTTCTAAACAGGATTGCACAACATGGATCACCACCCACAGAAGCAAAACAAGGAGCAGATAGGAAAGGAAATGTAGACAATATGACAAATAGAGCAACTTTTTGTGAAATATAAAATTGTAAATTTATCATATAGTAGAGGTAAAATGGAGATGTTATTGATTAATCGCTTCCTTTTGCCCCAGGCTGCCTACATGCTACACTGATTTAATATTGAAAGTCCCTGGACCATCGTTATGTCAATACCAAATTACTGAATAATTGCAATTATGTAGGAGATTCTGAGCAGTGAAGAGCGCCAGTAACATGAACACGTTGGATACAAACAAGCAACAAACATGTTGTTATTTGAGGTGGTAGCTATTTCTGGAATGCCTGATCACTATTTCATCTGAGTTCTTAATGAGAAAAATTAAAGGGGAAATTGCAGGGTGATACAGTAGCAAGGTGTTGTAGATAGAATGTGGAAAATCAGGGCAACACGTCATAGAAAATGTGAATAGAACAGGGCAACTACGAATAAAGGTATGAGTTTTTGAACATTCCAAAGATCACTGAAATATCTGCAACTTTTTGACATTCACTGAGAGCAACCCTCTAATTTTTGTACACAAGAAGTATCTTGTATGTGTACGCAGCAGCATAGGAAATACACAGGGGCTGAGGGTGATTGAGCCCCCCCCCCCCCCCAAATTAACATAATAGCCCCCTAAAATCACAAAATAGCCCTCAATTATCCTCATGGAGTTCAATGTAACATACTGGCATCACTAAATCAGGCTTGAAAATAGCCCCCCAAAATAAAATGTTATTTCCTGTCCTGGTATGCAGCAGGGAGGTGTCTGTGTGTGAATGCAATTTAGGCTACATCACGTTATAAGATTTATTTTTTTTAAGTGTTAGACTGATGTCTGAGCACACATGGAGTACAGATATGAATTAAAGATTTCTATGAAAAACTGATATTTACTAACATTTTGTGTACAATCAAAAAGACACTAGGTTGCTCATGTAGAGTAATGCCAGCAATGTTGGCAATCTTTAGTAATTGTAACAATTTTCAAAAAAATCATAAACTATTATTAATTATCTTTATTATTATTATTTAATTCGTCACACATATAAAAACATACGAAGAAATGACAGGAACTAAAAAAGTGCAATCAAAGTCACTGTGTTGCCGCACAGGCATTTAGCTGCCAAAATTAAAATATGGCATGTAGCAATACAAAAACAACACAATCTTAAAAATATTAAATTCAACAGAGGGTTCCACCATGGCCGCATGCCGGAGGACGGACAAAACAGAACCCGCGCACCAGACCATGCAAATTTTCATTGCAGTTTATGGTTTTAAAATATAAAACTAGCGCACGGCGCTCTATCACCGCGCGCCCAGCACAGATGCATAGTGGGAAGACTCTTGGCAAGATAAGGCGAAAAAAACCCTCAAATTATGAAGTAAAATCAGTCAATATAATGGTAAATGTGTGATCAATAATGCAATCAGGCAAATAAATGTGAAGTTTAACTCAAGGCAATGATAATCAATCATAGGATGGTATTAAATAATTAACACTAATTGGTACATGTATCAATGAATAATAATGAATTAAAAAAAATGTGTCTGGTTATCAAGGCAATAATAATGCTAATTAAAAAAAATACATGCACATAAGCATGCATGTACATATATGTATACGGAAATGCATGTAATTGACCTAATGCCGGTAATTGTGAATTACGGTATGTGTATAATAGAAATAATTTAAAATCTAAATATCAATCTCGTCATATAGTCATATTTGCCTGAACTTTCATTGATGCATTTCCTTAATTTTTCTGCTTTCGTTCATATCAACTTACTATCAGCATGAAATTCTCCTTTAATTGAAGAGTTTCATATGCTTCTATGTAACCAGCAAGAAGTACATTCAAATTGCAAATGTTACTCAAGTTTCTCTTCTTGGAAGTCTTCCAGAAATTTGACTTGTTAAGTGTTTACCAGAACATGAATACTGAAAACTCTAACAAGATTATTTTACACATTGTGACAGTGACACTTGTAGAATTTCTGGTTGGAATTGTGTTTACTGTGACAATTTGACAGTTGTGTGAAGGCAATGTCTTCATTCTTGTGTGCTAAATACCCGTTGCTATGCTTGATATTAAATGGAAATTAAACAAATCACATCAAATTTTGTTTATCAACTGAAGAGAAATCCTAAACATCATTAAGGAAAAACAGGAAAAAAGGGGGAAATTGGTTCAATTCACTCATTCTTTATGAACACTCAAAGCAATTAATCAGATTGTTAATCTATTGTTTCCTTTGTATAATCTGATTGTAGCAATACAGTGTGACCGCATTTGGCAGATATAAGGGATCGCCAACGCTTAGGCCACATCCAAAGGACAGGTCAAATTAGGTGAAGTTAAAATTCACAAATTAAAGTGACACAATAAAACAAGCGAAGTTCAGAGATTGTTGATGACTTTGTCTGCAGCTTGTAAGCCAAGGTTTTTGTTAAGTTTGTATGTTTTGGCCCAGATACGAGGAAAATAAGTCTAAAGATTGTGATACTTCCTGTTCCGGATGAAGTTGAATACCATTTATCAGACCATAAAGCAATAATACTAGTACATGTAATTGAAATTTAATGGTTTGTGATTTGATAACTAGTGTAATATCACATTCGTGCTCACATTTGTTCTGCTTCAAGCTCAAGTCTGAGTACACTTCCGCCCACAAAATTCTACACAAATACACTTAGAAATTGACTAATATTGGAAAATCATAATTTCTTCTGTAGTCGGACTGGCAGACTGATTTTTAAGTTCTGAACATTGTGTATATTTTGTATTAATACAAGGAAATGTCTTTTAATCTTAAAGACACAGGCTAACAGTGTTGAGCTTCAAATAAAGAAATTGTCAAACTTTGCTATCTGAGCTACATACATGTAGTTATTGTTTAAATGGACAAATAAACACCCTAGAATACAAAAGTTTAGAAATTTATGCTGCCACTGGCAAGTTATGAATGAATAAACAATTAGTACTCGGGCCGAGTACAAAATGCCTAGATCCACACACAGTAAGTGACAGTCTATGGGAGGAAATGGGCAGGTGAATCCAGTCAATTTACTATTTTCACTTTTTTAAAGCACTAACTAATTTTGAAATACACATTTTTTTTTCAGGGCCTGATTTTTAGACCTCATGAAAGACATTTGGAGCATCGAGGATTGTGTAGCTCACATTTTTAAAAACTGTGGTCATTGTTAGCCTGTGGCTTTAATTACATTCTTTCATTGTGAAGTCGTACATGTAGGTCTAGATGTTTCAGTAATTCTTTTTTATTTCCTTGTTGTTTAATGTTTACAGATGAGAGAAGTGCTGGTACCAGTAACATTCCACTGTACAATATGTAACACATCATAAATTATTCAAGCATCAATTATTATGTAACAATAGCATCCTGTATGACTTTTCAAAGTATCTCTGAAGTGTGCCTAATTACCCTTGATTTATCATGAGAATACATGTCAGTATCATGCCAGTTGTCAAGCAAAGTGTAGTGCAAGGAACTGGCATTTCTCGACAGAGAAGGGGAAAAATATAAATTAGACTATTTGGAATGCAAGCATTTCTAAATCATTTCTAAAGGCAAAGATTTTGAATATTCACACCTTGGATCTCTCCTACCTCCCTGGTTGTATACAACAATGGAGCATAATGCCTACGTGCCAACACATAAAATGATGCATTGCAGCATGGGTCAAATTATGTCAGGGAATACAAAGCAATGTATTGTTATAATCCTGTCTTTTTAAGGCTGCAATACACCACCTGGGGATTATTCATATACATGTCCAAGGGTATTATTGGAATGCATATAAAACACTCCATTTAACACAAGATTTTTTGCCATAACTTGACTCTGTAAAAGTAATACGTTGCCCAAAACTCTTACAACAAATGCGCATTACTAAAAGTAAATGAACAAAAATGCAAAATCACTTTTTTCACGCAGAAGATGTATCGAATGTAGAAAATTAGAAAATATTAAATTCATTAGAAATGGAAACCCAAGAATATTGCCAACAAGTTTTCTATTTAAACAAAATAGATTTGCCTGACAGACACATCAAAAGTTGACATTTTGAATGATTGACTTTGATCTGCTGTTTTGTGGAAATCTTTACAACAGTGGTGTTGGGAGGTTTCATGCACGATGGGCAAAGTAAGAATAAAAGGAAGATGAAGCCAGCAACTAACAGGAATAAGTTTAGAAAAAAAATTGACATCAGTTGTGAGAATTATGGTACATGGTGAATTGGTGATAAAGAAAGCCTAAATAAGGGGTACTGAGTAGCTTTTACCCTCAGCAAGGCCCTAGATCATTAGTAAATTTCTGTTAATTTTATGTCTTTGCAAAATTAATCCATTGATTTAAAACGTGCATAATTTATAAGGCGCGATTAACACATGTTGGGTGGCATGCATTGGTCACGTCAGGCAGGTCACCTCAAGGCCAGCACATGAGTGATCGACTGGTTGGCAAAAACTAATAGCTACCCCAAAATCAAAAAGAAGAATTTGGCACATGGAAAGAAATGTACTAAAATATCTCCATTTTAAGTGTTTGACATGCTATTGTAAGGGAATACAGAATAATGCATGCTTTGAATTTTAAAGAATTTCCTAATATATTCCTGTTAGTTGCCAGCTACATCTTCCTTTAACATTGAAAGTAAGAACGATACGTAGGATAAATAATCCACGCTCTACTGAAAATTGAGAAAATTTTCCAGGAGGCTCATTTGGTGATGTTTTGTGGTTCGATGCTCTTAACCCGTTGAAAGACAATTTGATTTTGGGTGTGAAACACACAGTTTTCCCATGGTACCCAACCCGAGACCTATCTTTTTGTTACATTACGTCGTGGCCGAACCGGGTTTAATGAGTTTTTTGATAGTGGCTGTGGTATCCCAGCTGAGATCATCCCTGGACAAGTGTGAAAGATCACTCTTAAACAACTCTAATGATCATTGGCATTATTAGATGCCATAATGACATCCCATTCCTACTACCCTGACTTCCCCCATCTTGAAATGTAAATATTGCTTAAAATCATCGAGGCTGAAGTATTTGTAACATGGACGATTTAAAGACAAGGTATAGTTTTGGTAGATGGTAAAAAATGAAATTCTTTGCAAAATATTATGATATTTAGATACACATCTATCAATGGTCTGAAAATTGCTTGCTTTGAAACCCTCCCATTTTTGAGAAATTAATCAAAATGTAAAATTTGGGGGGGGGGGACCCGGAGATTTCCCATAGGTCATGTACATACCGCTAGATGCTCTCCTTTAATTTAAACATTGTAATTTTTCACTATAAACAATTTACAGTAGGTTTGATGTTGTTTTCTGATGTCTTGGGTGACATAGAATACTTTGTGAAAAATTGACAAAAATTTTGTCTAATCAACCAAAACTCTACTTGTGCTTTAAACATACATGTACATGTAATATCTCCAAAGCCAGCTTGAGTATGTAGTCATTTCATGTTTTCAGCCACCAAACATAACATTATCCAGAACTCTTTATTACTGATGACAAATTGTTTCAGGATTACACTAATTTGTGAAGGATTTTGGAAATTGCTTATGCTTCCTACATGTAAGTTAGAATTGAATACTTTAGAATTGAAGAAAAGTTGGGGACTAGCCAATCAATTTGCTGTGTGCTGTATTCCCAAACACCTAAATTTTCTGTGATTGTATTGTGTTTTCATTCACTTTGCATCGGAATATTAGGAGGTGTAAATTTTTAGTGGTTGTTTGGTCATGAAATTTGTGCAAAATAAAACCACCACAAAAGTCCACAAAGTATTCAGCATACAGTACAATAATTATGGACCTTACTTGTACACTATAGATGATCCCTAATCCCACCATATTCCACAAAGTACACAGGACTTGTCTATACAACATAGTTCATTTTGGGTTCACAATAAGGCAATAAGCAGTTCAATATGCTATCACAAGGAGCTTCAAACCTACACAAAGCTCTTAGATCATTCCCTGGCTCCTAATTTAATCTCATACCCGGATTAGGATTTACGGGATCACTCATCTCACACCCAAGAACAAACACATGACAGTTTGTAGGTAATCTTGTTAAATCTGGGCAGGTTGGCTATATGTAGCAAGATATGTCTCCCCATGATCTCTCACTTGAGGGGGGGGGGGGGAGATTACTCAACCCCTCCCCTTCCCCCAGATCTTGGCCAATAGTCGTTTGATGCCGAGAGAAAAACTTTCCAGGAGGTGAAGGAACATGCTACAGTTTACAATGTACCACATATTTTTGTAGTGATTTAGCTAATGATACAAATATATGTATGACCTTATAAATGGTACACACAGCCTTTGTCCACACATATCTCTGGTCCAGAGTGAAATCACTTTGGTACCCTATTTTGTATTTTACATGTTTTTTTTTACATGGTGATACAAATAATGCCTGGAAGGAAGACTAGCTAGGTGTCAGCCTGGAAAAGAGAGAGAGAGAGGGGAACTTGTCATCAGCATTCCTGGCATTCGTGAATGCAAGGAATTCTAGAAATGCCTGGAATGCCATGTTTCAGATGGCAATGTCAAATAAAGATTAATGAGAGTGTTGCTCCTGCCCAAGGCTGTCCATCATTGAACATTTCCACATTGCATAAACTTGGAAGATATTAATTATTGTAACAGCAAGCAGCAAGAGTAGAACTCAATTATAGCATATTTATGTGGAGTCTGAACTCTCAGTAAACTCCACTGCTTGTAGTGGTATCCAAGAACACTGTGTTAAGAGTGTTGTGTAAAATTTTGTAATCTACAATGATGATATGCTAAAAACTGGACAGGCTCTAATGAGAGGGAATGGCAATTTAAGTTCACCGCATTTCCAAATTTGTCGAGTGTGAGTGAGCAGTATCTGTTTTAACACAGTAGCTAGATTTCAGGAATAATGATCTAGGTCTGCCGAGTACTGAGCCACCAAGAACTACATGTAAATTATTAAAAGTTGTCTTGATAATCCTCCCATGAAGTATCTTTGATGCACTGAAAAAAAAATTAGTAAAAAGTGTAAATCTAGCCCTTCCCATTCTCCTCTAGAATGCTGTGGTACAATTGAGAGTTGGCCTGCATAATCAGGGCTCCACACTAACTTGTTTAATTACTTGCCCTTTGGGCAAGTAAAATTATCACTTTCAGATTTTTACTTGCCCGAAAGAAAAATTTACTTGCCCGAAAATAAAAAATGATATGAAACATTGAAAATCATTATTTCTCTAATTTTAACCACAAAGGCTGGCAATGGAAGTTTGTTATTTTAATTTGGGGGGTTGCAAAACGTGTGATTTATGAATTCGAAGAGTCATGAATGTCTACAATTCTGCAAAAGTCATTATCAATGACACATAAAATATGACAGGAATACTACATACTGCACAGACACATGACAAACAGTTGATGTCTTAATCTCAAGCTTCCAAACCAAACACAGAAAATGAAGTACAATGAACAAAATGATGGAATTTTGTTTGTTTCTTGTTTTTCACTGAACACAATAATCTCCACAAATTTGGTCACATACAGTTGGAGTTTTGGACATGTTTTTCTCATTTGATGATAAAAATGTTACTTGCCCCATTGGGCAAGTAAATTTTAAGATTTTGATTTTTTACTTGCCCAACATAGAATTTTACTTGCCCCGGGCAAGCGGGCAAGTGCTAGTGTCGAGCCCTGGCATAATGCTTGATTCATGTGTGATATTTACATGTATCATCCATCCATTCTGGGATGTTTGTTTATCTGTTCAAACACTATCATGTAGATCAGATATCAAAGTATAACAGTTTCTTAATTGAACCTCCACAATGTTAATGTCTTTAAAGCACAAGTATGGTTTTGATTAATCAAATTTCTTGTCAATCTTTCACAAAGTATTCTCTTATCACCCCAGATATCAGAAAACAACATCAAACCTACTGAAAATTGTTATTAAGTGACAAATTATGATGTTTAAATTAAAGGAGTGCATCTAGCGGTATGTACATTACCTATGCGAAATGTTGGGGTCCCCCCCCCCCCATTACATTTGTAGTAATTTTTCAAAAATGGGAAAGTTTCAGAGAAAGTAATTTTCAGGGCATTGATAGATCATATAGGTGCCTATCTAAAAAATATGATTGCAAAGAATGTCATTTTTATCATTACTGAAACAACTATACCTGGCTTAAAGATTCCTGTGGCCAAAAGAGGAGCATATAGAGCCATCCAAATGAAATGGACTCTTCAACACGTCTTTTTTTTTCTTCTTTTTTTTGTGTTTTTTTTTTAGAAATGCTGCGTTTACTGTATTAATGAAAAAAAAAATGATTACAGAAACAATATTCAAAACAAATTATTTTAGTAGAGATAGTTTCACAGCAATCAATCACAACATGATTTTACCAACTGCTCTTGAGAATGGTTTCTGCATACTTTGAGGATAATTTTCAGAAATATGTCCATTTCACAACAAATAATTTGAGAAACCTGTTCTGGAAAAGGGGCTTGTGTCATCGTTTGATGGTCTGAATGTGGTCTCTCATATAAATATAAGTACTTTAATCCATTGGAGACGATTCAATTTCACTATAACACATATTTGCCATAGACCCCAACAGGAGTTAACTGTAACTTAGTCTGTAATGGGTTAATTCAATGCTGGGTACAAGTTCAACATTCTTTTCACTTCAATTAAATGTGGATGTCTTCAACTCCTCATTTCTTTTTGCATTTCAGTGTGCTTCCAGTTGTGACATGTCCCTTTAAGAGGCACTATTGAAATGGGTCATATGGGTGACAACATGATGTATGAAATTGATGAGGGAGGGCTAGCTTAGCTGTACCTTTTGATTGCACGATGGGGTCATATTGCTCAATTTCACTTTCAAACTAGTTACAAAATCACATACCAGAAGAGATACACATATGATGCACCACACGCTACCCCGGTTTACTGTTGTACCCCGGTGTACCACATTGTGAAGGGCCCTCTTGTGTCCAAAAATGTATTTTCTTCAGTTATGATTACTGAAATTAGTGGTTATGATGCAGAACCTGCGCAAGTGCAAAACAAAAAGGCATAAACTTACGAAAAATGGGTAAAAATGAAGCTAAATTTGTTATTTTCATGTTAATTACATAACTTTTACATAATTTTGTAACCCAGGGTACAGTGCTAAAAAAGAATTAAATCAACAAAATGGCGGATTTCTAGTTGGCATCCCGGGGTACCATTTATGTCATCATATACGCCTTAGTCACACTTTATCACATACATCGACATCATGTGATAAGTTTCAATGCTTGACTAGACTTCCTAAATATCAAGGCATGGCCTTCATATACCAGGCTTCAATAGATGTTTACTAATCCACAGCCCTGCCCTGCAACCCAGTTTATGTATTAACATGTTTATGGCTGCCTGCAGGTTTGTCAGTGTCTGTATGTGATTTGGCTACTGGATGATGTTGTTTGCAGCATACATAGCAGACCAGATTATTGTTTCAGTAAATATGTTGACAGTCCATCCGTAGTCATCATGATATGTGGTCAACTTCTGCAGCATATGTGTTAGCCCCAACTTTCTGTCATATCTAGAAGTGGAAACATGCATAATTTATTTTGCATACTCTGTATCCAGCTTTGAAGTGCAAAGGACTGAAGATACACAATTACACACAAGTAAGTATGGGAGCAGCAAAACTTAAAATCCTTCGCCGACTTCCTCTTTCCGGATTTGATCAACATCAGCAAATGTTGTCGTGATTATTGGAGAAATACACAGTGATGCTCACTTTTCCACGGACTTGAAACACTTGAAGGGCGATTCCGTGTTAAAAAAATTGGCCATTTTAACAACATTTTTTCAATCTGCTGTCCAACCCAGTGAGGAAAGACAAATTGCTTTGTGGTAATTGTAAAGTACTAGTGGGTAGCCTTCTGAAAAAATGACAACCAACAAAAATTTGTTGTTTATGGGCGAATTAGAGGTGAAAATGTCGCCTGTCTTACAGGACATCTCTGCGTCCCGTATGACACACAACAATTTCACCTCTAATTCGCCCATAGACAACAAATTTTTGTTGGTTGTCATTTTTCCAGAAGGCTACCCACTACATGTAGTACTTTACAATTACCACAAAACATATTTTCATTGCTCAAACATTCAGCCAAGAGACCAGAAATTGTTGTCAAAATGTCCTGCACGACTCCAGGATTTTTTGGAGTCGACTAGTCGCCCATCAAAAGTTGTGACTACGACTATTTGGCGACTCTCGGCGTTCGAGTCTGTCGGCATGATCAATAGGTAAAAAGAATCACACTACAGCCTATACAATGACTGTTCAGTGTCCTCCGTCAATGATTTAAGTTCAACAACCTGAATATATACCCCATATTATGTCTCTACTTGAATTGAACTGGCCGTGATTTTATGTTAACAATAAACTGAAAGACTGCGATGTTGATTGTCATCGATGTTTTCACAGTGATTCCAGAGAGTCGACTCTTGCATTCCCAAAGTCGGAGTCAGACTCCTTGAAGATAGTCGCGACTCCGACTTTGGCGACTTAGTCGTGCAACACTAACACGCCGGAATCACCCTGAAACTCTTTATGCATCATGCTGTTTTGAACAGTACTACAACTGTTGTATTTGTGTTAACTTCAAACAGCTGTGGCTTTTTATACAGGCATTGGAGGAAATTGTTGTTCAAAAGTTGTAGATGTAATACCCTTTCAGCATTAACATTAGGTTACAATGAGTTTTGTGAAATTGAATCTATTTCCTCATTGAAGCACAGAAAACTTAAACAGCAAACGTCCTGTACCTTAAAAGACAATTCAGGTAAAAGTTTTCCAACTTCATTTTTGTCAATTTAAAACTAACCAATGAGCTTTGAAATCATCCATGAGGAATTAATTTAAAAATCTTGTGGTATGATTTGCTTTCTTGTTAAATTATTGTTGTCAGAAGCTTGATACTCTTTTGTCAAACATAAAAAGTCAACCATTGGCATTGCCACTAACATTTAAAGATTGTGTCATTCATTTGCACGTCAAAAAACAACTAAATGAATAAATCAGCTGAAATCATATCCAATGTGAAGATTATAAATAAACACCTCTCATAGAGACTTGGGGTAAAATATGAGTTTTGGTGAAATCTGACAGTTTAACTTCATCCTTTTTCAAATTTATCTCAGAAGCAATTTCAAAAACTCTGCGACGTCAAACGTGCACGTGCCGTTCCAAAATTGTCCGATCAGCCGTTAGCCTAAGGTCGTGCGGAGGTTAGCCGTTTAACCAATCAGTGAGCTCCGCTGGTCTTGCGACGATACACATAACCGCGATTCACAGTTTGAGCAAAATTGAAACTCACGGAAAGAACAACATTCTGGTAACATGTCGTTATTAGTTTTTCTCATAAAACAACAAATTCATGACGTATGGATCTCAAACTTTCAACACACCATTTGTAAGTACTAAACTACTGTTTGGTATTGATAATGAAGGGAAGTAATGGACTTGCACATCCCTGACACAATCTTTAACAGTATTGCAAATTGTAAAGTGTTATTATCTTTCATAAAGTGCTGTGTTCTGTGAAGTGCCTAACTTGGAGAGAGGGGGTGGTCAGTGGTCACCCCTCCCCCAAAATAATAAAAACAAGTGAGAAGATTAAATCAAAGGAGCGAATAAGGTATAAGGGCTAGGCATATTGCACTCCCCACCCATTTTGCTTTGATAAGATACCCCTGTTAATATTTGGCAGAGGCAACCTTTTCCATTCCACCCCCCCCCCCAAAAATACTACCTATGTCCTATGCCTCTTTTGTTCCATCACCTCTCTTCACACTTCACACTGCTGTCTACACTCCATGGGTGGCAATCTTATACCCACCATTAAAATCAACTGAGGTACAAACAACCTGATGCCCAGATAGTGCAACTTACCTCTTCATGATTGAGGGTTTAAAGTTCAAGTTCATGTTCATGGAAAGCACATTTCCCTGGCTATATGAAGGTATGATGTCGGCCTACATTTATTTGCTTGAATGCTGGTAGGCCAGAAACTAATTGGAACGTCATGCGTGAGTGAGTTATCACACAAAAATGCAGACCAAGTTTTCGTAGTTGTGATATGTATTGACACATATACAACTGTGCTGTTTTCAGACATGCTGTTCTACGACAGTCATGGTAGTATGTGTTATTTCACTCTGAGTGGCTGAAAGTGTACATGTGTGGCTATATTTCATCTGTGTGGAGGTATTGTGGCTTGGTGGATCATAAGATAGTGGATTCAAGAGAAGATATCCTCGGTTCAAATCCCAGTACTGTATGTGTTTTTGTTCTCGGGTAAGACACTTCCTCTTCATTACCTCTAGTCACTCAGGAGCTGGGCTAGCAATAGTGATAAACCTGCCAGGAAGTGGAAGTGTACACCCTATGTGCAGCGCTCTATGATGCAATGATCACAGAGAGTCTCAGTGTTGATCAAAATCTAAATTTCTTTAACCCTAACTTTTTAAAATCAATTTTAAATTTTGAATTTTTTCCTTTAACTACAGGAGTCTCACTCCCATGATGCTTCTGCAGCTGCCACAATGGAAGACGTCCTCTCAGAACTCTACCATCCATTTGAAGATGTGGCCCCTTACATCACATCTCAGGTGTGCCAGATCATCGACAAACAATTTAAAGGAGATGGGGCCAGATTCATGGAAGACTTCCTCTTGCCAAGCAGAGAATTGCTTCTGCAACTGAAAGAACAGAGCTGGGTAAGTAAAACAAAATACTTGGAAATTTGATTTTATTTTCTGCCTCTTTTTATGGGCTAGAACACTTTGCCTAATTTCAGTCTACCCATAGTTAAAGACACTATATAACACTGTGGAAGACCCGTTTAAAAAATTGTCGAACTTTGCTATCTGACAGTGTTTGAATGGACAAATAAACACCCTAGAACCCAAAAGTTTGGACAGTTATCCTGTCACTAGTACAATATGTGCAGATGCAAATTGGCACATTAATTTTATATCGGGCGATAGGAAATTCTGCAACACAGCAGTCTATGGAGAAAAGCTGGAATGGTCTCTCAATGATTTTCACTTTTTTAAAGCACTTAATGATTGTTTTACACTGCAATTTTTTCAGGGCTTAATTTTTAGACTGTATCAAAGACACTAGTAGCATCCTGGGGAATCATGTAGCTCAGATTTTTTAAACTGAAAACATTGTTATACAGTGCCTTTAAAGCTAAACTTTCCCTAGACATAGATGTGTAATCATTGAATCTAAGAACATTTTAAAATTCCAACATTAAAAGTTTGAGTAAATTTATTGAAGAGATATGATTTCTCACAAATTTAATATATGAAATTTACCTGCTGTAGATGGCAATTCAGCTTTTCAGTGGAGAGCGACTTTTAATTGACTTTGGCCATTAATGTGTACAAATTTTCATTTTACGTAAAAAAAAATAAAAAATAACTGCTCTCCTTGTTTCCTCAGGTGTGTGAAGGTGGTGGTGAATCTGCTTGCCTTTCACAAGGTGTTAGGCTAATTGGTTTATTGCTAGCCCAGAAAATGAAAGTTCAAAAGCAAGTGGAGAATTGTTCAGATGTGGCATCACTGAATCTACAGCACTATTGTATCATTATTCTTTAAGATCAAGTCAGTATTGAAATCACAAATTTAATTTAAAGTGATTAAAATGACAAATACAAATGTCATCCATTCATGAGAATACAGGTCCTCACAAGTTTGTCCCTTAACCCGTTGATTACAAGATTATGTAAATCTCCATAGAGTTTGTACAGGGCCCATCCGGTTCCAGTAGGCAAAGGGTTAATTGTTCATCACCTGTGCCATTTACAGCAGAGAACACACAAACATTTAACCTTGTGATATTTTCAGACCTATGTTGACTCCCAGCAGTTTTTCAGTGTGAAACTATATTCAAATGAAAGAGAATGTTTTTACAAATAAACCATCACCATTCATCTCCTATTTTTCCCATCCTTGTCATATATCTTTTTCAAAAAATTCAATTTTCCGTTGGAAAAACCTTGATTTGGTGCCACATTAGATACGCTTGAGCTCTCTCTGTTATTTTAGGCCTACTCTGCATTGAATTCAGTTGTCTAGCAAGGGCATTTGAGAGATCTGTGAGAAAAATTGCTCAGTTTTTGAAATGTTCGTATAAGCAGTTGAATTTTCTGTGTTTGCTGGACAAGTCTCTCTTTGAGGATAAGGGGGTAGTTTACTCAATTCTTGCAAATAACAGAGGTGAGTTGAAGTACATTTATGAGAGATTTTAGAATTTGGCGATCAGTTGTAAATAATAAGATTGGAACTGGTAAGTTATGCATTTGAGAGTGTACCATAAATATACTTAGGTATTGCAAACATCTATGACTGCCTTCACACTCATAAGAACATTCCTTGTATTGTGTAAGATTCTGTGCAATTATGATTAATCTGCTGGTTTTCCAACACCAGTTCAGGTTTGTTTTAAATATTTTCAAATCAGGTAACAGCCAAGTTTCAAAGAAAATTATTTGGCTCCAAGACTTGAGATCGATGATGAATTTTATACAAGGGTTCTTCACACTTTGGCCAATCAAGCCAAGGACTGTGACAGAACAAATCAACAAAACAATATGAACTTGTAGTAGACAAGTATTCAGCATGTAGAATAATTGACAGCTCTATGAAGGGCAAGGTTCACATTATGTAGGCTCAAGGTAATATCAAGTGTTGCTGTATGATTGTATCCAAGTTGGTTGTGTGGAGGGTTTGGCATTGTTTTAAAGCCACAGGCTAACAATGACCACAGTTTAAAAAAAATATGAGCTACACAGTACACAATCCTCCCTGTTCTGTCTTTGATAAGGTCTAAAAATGAAGCCCTGAAAAAAATTACACTTCAAAATGATGATTTAGCGAAAATGAAAGTGGAAATTTACATATATTCAAGTTGACCGGATTCATCAAACCATTTCCTCCCATAGACTTACTGTGTGTAGATGTAGGCTATTTCATCCCCCACCGGATTGAAAACTGTTTATTCGTGCATATCTTGCCAGTAGCAGCATAACTTTTCAAACTTTTGTATTCTAGGGTGTTTATTTGTCCATTTGAATGCTTCTATGTAGCTCAGATATCAAAGTTTGACTATTTTTTTAAATCGAAGCTCCACAATGTTAACCTATTACTTTAAAGCACTAAAAGCAATCAATGTTTCTTACTTTCTTCTATAATGAAACATGGTAATTCTACTAATTCCATATGGTCAAATATCCACTGGTCTGTAATGTACTCATAATTCATGCTTTCACATAGCCTACAAATTCACTGCAAGCTGCAATTGTGCATTTCAACTGAACTTGTGCACTGTGATATTTCTGTAAAATGCAAGCACACACTGCACTGGGTTCTGTGCACACTTTGTGCTGGCATCACTCACAAAGAGAGACTTTTTCACACTAAAATAAATTTGATTTTATTACACTGTCTGGGGCATAAATGAAAAGTTAATTTTTGAGGGCGAAAAATACATTGATGATTCTGATGCATACCAAGTTCACCTGTGACATGATTCTGAGAATTGATGTACCATGATATAATAACTAGCCTAACAAGGTTTCTGTAAACTGTTTTTTTTTTTTTTACATTTTTGTGCAGAAATATTACAGTGTACATGTAGTTCATTCATGTCCATTGAAAATCAGAAACTTGTGTAGAAGCAATAATAGTGCAAATTTGGTATTAATTTTCAGAAAAATGTTATGCGGAAAATTGACAAAGATTTGTTTGCACTTTGCAGGTTAACTGAAAATTGTGTGGTTTTCATTCAAGATTAACCTGTTGATGACTAGACACGAGATCTCTTCGCAAGGTTTATGGGAAATGTATGTTAAAGCAGGGAGCTCCTTGGTTAAAGCAAATTCAAACTGTCTACAACGGGTTAAAGGCACTGTATAATTATAACACAGCCATTCCATAGTGACTCGCGTGACATTTGAACAAAATTTCAAGTTTCAATCTCTTACTGTTATCAAACTGGCTTTATTCAAACCAAATTTAACATGTTTTTGAATCAAGGCATTGGCAATACACGATTCAGTTCTGAAATGATTGTTCAATAATCAATACTTTTTATGCCTCCGCCCCGTAAGGGAGCCGGAGGCATTATGTTTTCGGGTTGTCCGTCCGTACGTCCGTGCGTCCGTGGGTCCGTGGGTCCGTGCGTCCACACTTTCTTGTGAACGAGATTACTGAAGTACCGCTGGAGAGATTTTGATGATACTTGGACGCATAGGTAGACCACTAAACAGGCAATATGAATTGGATTAGATTTTGGGACATCCGTCGGGTGCCGGTCAAAAGGTCAATTGAACTTTGTCCTAAAATGCGCATTTTCTGCCTACAACTTCGAGTTAGGAGTGCTCACTGTTGATATAATTTGGTGGTTAGGTTAAAAAACAAATACAAACATTTTGGTAGAGTCACAGGGGTCAAAGGTCAATTTCAAGGTCAAAGGTCAATGACCTTTGTCCCAAAATCGTGTTTTTGGCCTATAACTTCAGTTAGAGTGATCACTGTTGATGTAATTTGGTGGTTAGATTCAAAACCAAAAGACAAATATGTTGTAGAGTCACAGGGGTCACAGGTCAAGGTCAAGGGTCAAAGGTCAATGAAGTTTGTCCTAAAATTCATTTTCTGCCTATAAGTTCAGTAAGGAGTGTTCACTGTTGTTTGTAATTGGTGGTTAGGTTCAAACCAAAGACAAATATTTTGGTAGAGTCACAGGGGTCAAAGGTCAAGGTCAAGTGTCAAAGGTCAATGAACTTTGTCCCAAAATGCTATTTCTGCCTATAAAATCAGTAAAGGTGCTCACTTTTGATGTAATTTGGCGGTTAGGTTCAAAACCAAAAGACAAATATTTTGGTAGAGTCACGTAGTCAACAGTCGGGTCAAGGGTCAAAGGTCAATGAACTTTGTGCAAACCTTCTTCAGTTACATGTAGGAGTGCTAACTGTTAGATATAATTAGGTTGTTATCTCCTACATAGGGGGCGCACTGGCGCGGCATAACCCAGTTGACTGGCGCGCAGTCGAACTTTCTAGTTTTATATTGCAATTCTTTGACTGACTCGCGTGACAGTGATAAAAAGAGGAATTTTGACAGTACTTTTATTCAAAATTGATTTCTATGAAACTACAAGTGTGATTAAAGTTAGTTTTGCTGAACTAAAAACTGAATACCCTAGCTCAATTCAGCATGAAGTTAGATTGTGCCAAATTTCCATAGTTGCGAGAAATGGCCCAAAGAAAATGTGACTGCGCAGTGCAAATCGGACGGCACAAATGCGTGACTCGCGTGACACAATTCATTTTTATAGCTGTCATAAGCATTTAAAGACTTAAATTATAATGTTATATGAATGACTATGATGAAATTGTGAATACCTTTTGAAAGAGTGTGAAAATTCCAGTTTTTCAGGACTATTTAAAAAATTACCCATTCTGTAACTCGCAGGATACATGGTTCAAGGTTCTACCACCATTTGACTGCCAAAATACCAAAACTATGAACTTTTTCTTCAAACTAATAATATGTTTTCTAGACTGAAATTTTGTGCTGAATTCTGAAGTCAGAAATGCAAAATATGCTTTCGTTTTTTAGATGTGTCAACATTTTTTTTGGTGTGTATTTTGCAGTGTAGCTACTGGGCACATG
>JZLH01S0394454.1:10003-21205 GCA_001188425.1 Eucidaris tribuloides | reverse complement strand
CGTGCGTGTAGGTGAGTATATCGATCCACAGGGGAAAGTCACGACCTTGTAAAAGATGTGGCATATTTTTAATATCACTTTCTTGTTTTTTATATTTCCAAATTTTAACAGGCGGTAGACAAACTTTGAAACAGTAAAATTGCCTTTTCCAACTTCTTCAGATTTTACCTTTATTCCGAGAATCCCGTTTTGTGAATTCTGGTTGGTATTTTGCTTTTTTTAATAGACCAACCCTTCCTCATGAATGATTTTTAAAAGATTCTTACCTTATGGAGTTTCGAGGCAATATCATTTTGATTGTTTCCTTCAGCCGTAGGGGGCAAGTTTGCTAGAGGCACGTCTTGGTCGCTCATCTCCGTCGTAAAATTTTAACAGCTTCTTCAATGAAGGCCTGTGTAAGTACAAATGCAAAGTTGTCGAACTGAGGAAACACTCACAACATTCAAACATGCGACTTAGAGAAGTACATGTCATTATCTCGATATGCTGACGTAGGACCTATGATTTGCTGTTCATTGTAGGCCTACGGCGTCAACTGAATCACATACCACATTTTCCCCCCAGTTCAACATTAATTTTCGTATATTTTATGGTTTGTGACTTCGCTTTCCATGTACTTTGTATCGAATAACCCGTTTCGCAAAAATAGAGTAGTTCAGGAAGTCCATTAAGTTTGACGCACGCAGATAAAGTAAATCGTCACAATATAAATTCGAACACAGTAGCGTAGCCAGCTGTTTGGTATTTTCACATTCTTGCATTGTTTTTGTCAGTTATTGGGACATTTTGTTGGAACAAGATTAAGTGGTTCTCTTTTCTTTTAATGACGACATGACGTTATGATGATTGACAAATTACCAGCAAAGCGCTGTTAACAAAATCATGGTCGCTATGCGAGCGAGCAGAGCGAGCGAGGTTGAAAAATTTTGCGTTTTTTTACACTTCAAAATGTGCCATTTCTTGGCTTATTTTAGTCGGTACTTGAGACATTTTGTCGGTACGAGGTGTCATGGGTGACGGATATGTACCGACAAAATTTCAACGGGGTACCGACAAAACTCTGGACAAACCTACATCTGATGGGGGGGGGGCATTTCCCCCCCCCATCTTTCAAGCTGATCTTTCCAGTATACGTAATTGGCCACTGACCGAAACGCTCAGCTGGTGATGCGAACGTCTATCTGAGCAAAATTTGAACTCACGGAAAGAATATTCTGGTAGCATATCGTAGTTAGTTTTCCTCATAAAATACAGTTAATGACATACGGATCTTTACCTTTCAACACTCAATTTGTAAATACTTAACCACCATTGGTGATATGAAGGGAAGTGGTGGTCTTGCAAATCCTGAACCCAATCTTAGTAGGGTATATGATTTAAAGGCAGTTGATCTCATTTGCAAACATCCCCGTAGACCAAGAAAAAATAACTTATGCCATTAGGCTATTGATGAAGGGCATGCCAGTGAAATCTGGGGGTCAGTAATTACCTAGAATTTGCGAAAGAAAAGCAATAGCCGTTTAGTGTACGTTTTATGGTAGGAATTTTTCTCTCACGAGAAAAAATTCAAATCAGAGTCTAACGGTCACTATAATTCTACTAAAACTGAGTTTCTAACATGTTCTTTGATATGTAAACTAAACTTATCAAACATTAACTGGTTCGTGGAGAAATTGTTCAAAATGCAGTAGCTATTGAATTATTTATCATTCGAACATTCGGGTTATTTTTCTCTCTTCTAGGGATGGATGGATTTAATGAGATCCTCATCAAAGGACACATCTTGGGATTCCTTCATGGATTGTACCACCAATGAGACAGCTGCCGGGTAACTTCTGATTGAAATATAAATGATATCCTCCTCCTCCTCCTCCTCCTCCTCCTCCTCCTCCTCCTCCTCCTCCTCCTCCTCCTCCTCCTTTTCCTTCATCTGTTCCTCCTCCTGCTCCTGTCTGGCAGGAGGGCCCTAGCACATGTTACCGGCAGAAGGGCCTTGCTTAACTTAAAAACCATTGGCCTTTTTTTCACATGAAATCAAAGTAGTATGATATTTTTAGATCATTCTCCTAGTTTGTTACGTGCAAATATCAAATAAGACAGCATTTCCCAAATGAGAAAAAATTTACTTACTTCTGTTGGACGTGTCGTGGCTGAGCGGTATGTCGCTCGTCTCCCAATCCAAGGGTAGTGGGTTCAAGCCCAGCTACTGCCCGGCACGAATGCCCTTCAGCAAGGCATTTTTATCCACATGCTGCTCTCTACCCAGGTGTATGAATGGGTACCCGGTAGGATGGGAATGTTTATGTTGAATGATTAGCATGTGTGCGCCTGTAAAATGGCGACTGGCTGGAATGCTCCCCAGGGAGTGGAGAGTGAGCACTAAAGTGCTGGATTGAATAAATGTATCCAGTGACCGGGGTAATAATAATGTGTAAGCGCTATGATACTTTGTGGATAGCGCACTATAAGAACCCATTATTATAATACATACTGGGCCATGCCGACGCTATTCAGTTTGTGACACAGACATTGTTATCATTCATTTCAAGGTTTGCAAATAAAATTGATTTTCGTTGATTGCTGTGCACCAACTTATGTACAACAGTACACCGGTTATCTATCTTAATTGGAAGGTCGCCCTATTCCATTTGTAGCAATTTTTAAAGGCATCATATAACAATATTTCCAGTTTAAAAAATCTGAGCTACATGATTTCTTTATGCTACCAGTTTCTCTAATAAGGTCTAAAAATGAAGCCCTGAAAAAAATTACACCTCAAAACAATCATCAAGTGCTCTTAAAACGAGAAAATCTTTGAGCGACAATTGCAGTTTTTTCCCCCCAAAGACGGCTGTGTTGCAGAATTTTCATCAGCTGAAAATAATTCATGGGCCGACTTTTATCTGTACATAGTCATATTAGTGACAGTATAACTGTCTGAACTTTTGTGTTCTAGGAGTTTACTTTGCTATCTGAAATATCTGACTCAGATATATCAGAAAGCAAAGTTTTACATTTTCTTTTTGAAATGGGGCTTTCACAATTAAATATTAGTGTCTGTAACAAAAAAAATCAAAACGTACTGCTAATTACAATTCCCCGCTTTCATATTCGCGTGGATATCTTCTAAGTATATTTTTTACTCGTTTCATTTCCTGCTTCGAGTCTTATCAAAGTGCGTTCAACTCAGTATATTCCCCTTTACCTCCCTCCATCAACGTCCTTACCACATAACATGTTAATCCTATAGACTGGAATAAACGAACATATTTGCATTCGTGCGTATAGTTCTAAACAAATATTTCTAACAACTACCGTATAACTAATACCATCAGGCATATACATTTGTCAGAGTGTGCTTTCAAAAGGATTTATGGTTAATTTTTTATTACATAATGTTGATTTGTTGTTTTGTATTTGCAAACGCTGTGTGATATACCTCTAAACATTTTGCTACTACCAAAAAAAAACCCGATAATTACGGATTGACGGAGAATTTTTTGAGGGCATAATATTAAATTGAACAGTATCATTGTAATCAATATGGATGATAATATTGCCAGGATCAGACGTGGTTTTAGCACGTCTGATTCAGAAACGAGTCTGGTTTATTTAACATCTAGCCACACCCTGGCTGCTGATGAAGAGTGTGTGCTACCCTGTTTTGTTTATATTCTCCTGCCGGAGTAAGTGTTTATTGCCTTCGGGTTTTTCCAAAAGAAAATTGTTGATAATAGTAGAAGTAGAAGTAGAAGTAGTAACACTAGTAGTAGTAGTAGTAGTAGTAGTAGTAGTAGTAGTAGTAGTAGCAGTAGTAGTAGTAGTAGTAGTAGTAGTAGTAGTAGTAGTAGTAGTAGAAGTAGTAGTAGTAGTAGTAGTAGTAGTAGTAGTAGTAGTAGTAGTAGTAGTAGTAGTAGTAGTAATAGTAGTGGTAGTGGTAGAAAATAATTCAATTCAATTGAATTTCAATGTTATATAAGCCTATTCATTTATCGATTCATTTGCTTGATTTTTTTTTAAATAGATGTTTCAGTTTTTCACTTTTTTCTCTATCCACCATGTCCACCTCGATTTATTTTGGGTGTATTGCTGTATAGTATTTCCATATTTTGATGCTTTGCAAACTCGACCCAGTATGACCCATCCGGAAAAAAACAGAGGCGAGCTTCCAGTTACAGCCCTAACCTTTCTGTGACCTTGAACTTGATTGTACAAAAATAGGTCAGAAACTTGTAGTGCACACAGTCATATAACACGACTTGCATTTGATAGTGCGGATACTAGTATTATACTGGAATACATTCAAACATGCATTACATACAATTAACCATGCAAGTCATATATCACCGCATTATTTCGTGATACTACACCGGGATACTACAATTATATATGAAATATGTGTTACATCCATCCATAAAATTTAAGTGTTATTTAGGGATGTGAAATACGTATTTACAGATAGCAAGAGTACAGGCAAACATTTGGTAAGTGCACCACACAAAGGGCAAAAATGAATACGCTTCATCGGCCATAAATTATATCCCTCCGGGCAATACATTTGTGACACTGCAAAGTATGTTTGTTTTGAACTCCATGTCTCACCGTCACTGCCATTATTAGGGCCTCTCCGTCTCATACCAAAAGGGCATGCAGTCTGCTGTTGAATATAATTCCGCCTTTAGTATATGGCGGTAGCTAAGCTAGAGTTATATTCTACGGACCATATAACCGAAGCATACAGCATACACTTTCGCGAAGCGTAGCATTGGGCACTTTGCGGCATAAGTGTAAAATTAGGGCCTACTGGATCCATGTAAGCCCGGGTTACTCACTGTATAACCGCTGCATTGTGTTAATAACTTGTAAATTAAATGAAACGATGTGGGGATTATGGACCATGAATAAACTAAATCCGTTAGTTATAAGAGTATATATATTTTTTTTTACAATGTCACTGAATCAAATTTCATGCAACAATAAGTTATATGTATTTTGAATATAATCTGCCAGTAACGGCGCAGCATTTCGTGGTATTTGTACTGTAACAGACATCATGGTACATGTACTACAAGAGCCGTGAATTAGTATCATGATTACTGTACAGGGTTAACAGACTTACCGTTATGCAGGATGCACTGTGTACCAACAGGAAAAGAAAGCATACAAGCCATACATACGATAGGCCAGGATACGCTTTGCAACAGAATCATCGCAATATACTTTTCATGACGTGTTTTTCATCGTAGACGGCGCTATTGCTGATTACTCTGAGCGGGTTTATAAACCCGCTCACAATGTGATTACTCAAAGCGGGTTAAAAGAGATAAACCCGCTCTGTGATTACTAAGTACTTGATTGGTTTGTTTGAAATTTTGCTCCAGAAATTTTAAATGTAACAGTTGGAGTTGGAGAGATGTTCAAGTAAAAAAAAATGTCATGTGGGTCCCATGTTTGAAAGAAACGGGTCTAGACCACTGACCTCTACACTACGTAGTGTAGAGTTCAGTGGTCTAGACAAGAGGTGTATCTGTATGGAAAAATTATAATAATGTTGTTAATGAAATTAGGGTACCAACTTGAGACATTTTGAGGAAAAAACAACAACAACAATATAAAGAGGATCTCAATTATTTCTTGAACAAATATATGATAATACCATTCCTAATTAAATAACAATCAAATGAATCAAAAGTACTTTCAAAGACTCAAATTATTGCAATAAAACTGCATTCTGATTCCTCGTGTATGGGACACCAAACCAATTTTCTGATTTTTTACAGATAATTTCATTACTATGTGATATGTAAATAGGTTTATTTATCCATTTTCAAATTGGTTGTTTGAGAGTGTACATTAATATCAATAGTATAAATGATTATGCCTGCATATAAAACAATGTTTTTCAAGCACAGGTTTAGAGGGACACCATTTGGTGTCCCATTTACACGTGGAACCACAGGGAACCACAGAATATTCAAAATTGAAAAAGGTGTTTTGCACAATATAGGATGGATGACGTATACAAGCAATTATAATGCACTTTAGCATGTTAATTTACTTTCAAATTCTCAGAACAAACCATTTGGTTCAAAAGTAAAGCGGGTCACCAAAATTTGAGGGGTTTGTTTACACCAGAGACATAGATACGACGAGATACGAAACAAAGACCAATTTTCTCTTGTACGGTGAACAAAATCTGCCACGGCATTGAAATGCAAATTATGTTCGCCGATGCAGAGAACTTCAGGAAACAGCCATACAAGTGCACTACTGCGCACGCTCACACTTCCCTTCAACTGACCCCTAGGTCACTAGAACAGTAATAATAAATGCAAATTGTATGCATACTATTCTAACGAAAGGTTACTCTTGGCAACCAGATACCAGACATAGCAAACACCTGTGCTTGCAAGGTACATTTTTATTATTGATTTTCCATAGCAACACATGAAAGAAATATCTCATCTACTTATCTATGCTGATCCATCCTCTGTACGGTAGTATGAAAAAATATTCAAGCATTATCCATACATCAATATCTCTCCTCTTGTGACCATGTCATTCTTCTGTATTTTGTTGTCATCTCTTCCGTCGCTTTTGTTTCCATTCTGTTACCCTCTTTGTCCAATGATTATCTGTTATCCTGGCGATATGCCCTGACCGCCTCCATTCAATTTAGTTAATTTTCTCAATGGTATCTTTGATTTGGTTTCATGCGTATGTCTGAGGTTTTACATCTGTCTCGTATTTATGCATTTATCGCCTGTCTTTCCATGGCTCTCTGAAGCTGCGTTTATACGTGACAATAACAGAGATGAGAGTAACCCCGAGGAGATAAATATTTTCCCAATATTTGACCGTCGTCTATACGTGAGCTCGGGATCAACTTTTGGGTCATTGTTATTATAATGAACCTCATGTAGGTCTGAGATCTTTTGAATTCCTCACGCTTACACACAAGCTCCGATCAATAGGCATTTTCATACTTTATTCAATTAAATATATGTTTTCTCTTTCTTAGCCTAGTGACAACTATTTCTGTCACCTGATCCTATGAATACATTTTAAATACTAAAAAAGGGCAAATTGCATACAGTAGTGTCGCTATGTCTAGCAAGGCTCTGTCAATCCTTCGGCACGCTATCATATTGTCGAGAGCCACCTTTATCAGAAAGGTACGCATGAAATTTGCAGGCATTATGAAACTAGTCTCTTCTCTCAGCTCACGGTGGGGGGGGGCACATGTATACAGGTGTCAGGGAAGTATATTTTTTCTTATATCAGCGGTATTCTTATTGTTATTATTGTTTTATATTATTCTGATGGAAATTATCATTGTTAGTAGTGGTATTGATCATCATCATCATTATCAGTATCTCCATCATCACATGACCGTCTTCCTCCTCCTCTTTCCCCTCCTCCTCCTCGTCCCATTCTTGTGCTGCTTACGGGAAATGTCTGAAAATATTTGATTATAGTTCAATCAATCAATCATTTATTCATCTATTGACGCATTTATGTATTTATCTAGTTACTTAGTTAGTTAGTTAGTTAGTTAGCTAGTCAGTTAGTTATTTAATTAGTTAGTTACGTAGGTATTTCGTTCGTTAGTTACGTAGGTATTTAATATATTCAAAGAGGATGGATTGAGCAACTGCTTTACATGAAGGTCTTGCGAAACAGATTATATATACAGTATATACAAAATGTAGTCATTATTTGATATTTATAATACAATAATCCAGGCCAGCTGCAACAAATGTGACTGAGAGAAAGATCGGAAATTGGTATTTTTTAACCATGAATTCAAATTAAAGTAATATAAGGAAACCCCGATTTTGCAAATAGTAATCATCCTCCAAGGTCGAGGGAAATGGTCTGTTCAAACACCCCCATATGCACCTATCAAAGAAATCCCCCTTTTGTAATAAGAAAAGATCTGGTTATTGTCACCACACATTTAAAACCCATCGCATTTTTGGTATTGAAAATGTATTCATACGAACAGGTGAAAAATATCTCTTCACTAGGTTTCAGAAGAGAAAACATCCGTCTAAATTTGAATATATAATGCAAATGATCTATTGCATATTCATTTTTTCGGTTCAAAATGAGTAAAATCCATTCTAAAAACAAAATAATTTGGAAAAAAAAACTGTGCAGGCTACCATATTGGAAATCTAATCACTTATTTTGAAATACAAGGGACATAATTGATTGGATATTTAGGCCTATAACTTGATTGGTTTACCCAAAAATATATATTTTTCTTAGAAATGTCCTGATTGCCATATGTAAAAAAAAAGACAAAACGAACGAGCATATTTTGCATTTCCGCAGCACAAAATTTCAGTCTAAAAACATATTTTTTGTTTGAAAACATAAAATTCATAGATTTCCGAAAAGATAAGCAAGAAAGAGAGACCTGTGGAGAAATTATGGAGGTTACTGAAAATTTAAAAGAGGTTTCTAGCAGTTTTTCATGATTTTTTGTTTAGTTTGTTAGTTACCAGGACAACAATCAAATATCAAAATAAATCAAGTATTATGTCAGTGTTTTTAATTTGTTGAAATTAGACCTTTTCTGTTCATGTGTTAAAGACTTTTAAAGCTCGGTAAAGTTATGTAAAACTGGTCAAAGTTAAGTATGATTTTAATTAGGTTAACAAGGAAATGATTTGGTTTCCATGGCAGCACCATTAACTTATTTTCCTTTCAAGAGTCTGATATATGTATGAAAAAATAAATGTAATCGTGAAACCAACTATAACAAACTGTTTTGTGATGTTATTGGATTTTGTAACAGTTTGTCAATATCAAATTTTTGGGGAACCCTACGACAAAAAGGCATAACTAACAATTTGAACCAAAAATGCGGGATTTTCAGGAAGTTGTCATATGACTTTGAAAGACCTTTGAAATGCACATTTGGATACGTTAACTTGTAAACAAAACACAGAATAGTATTTCAAGGCTTTGGACGAAATAGGTTTTTCTCAATATCTCTGATACACCAAAATGTCAGTTATCCCCCTTTGTCGGAGGGGGGGCAGTTCATGCCAGATAATCTACGAGGGCGTAAATCCGTGACGTCATCCTATTCATCAGGGGGGTGGTCTATCCATTCATCCCCCCCCCCCCGATGAATAGGGTGACGTCACGGATTTACGCCAGTGATAATTTAATCAATTATGCCCCTTATCCCCATAAGTGGTTAGATTTCTGATACGGTAGCCTGCATACTTTTAAAAAAATACTTCTCTTTAAAATTGATTTTACCCACCTTCAGCCCAACTATTTCATAGTGTATTCAACTTTATGGATGTTTTCTCTTCTGAAACCTAGTGCAGAGTTATTTGTCTCACCTGTTCTTATGAATACATTTTCAATACAAAAAATGCAAATTGCATAAATAATATGTCCAGCAAGCTGTCAGGTTGCTTAAGAGCAACCTTTGTCAGAATTGTATGCAAAGAATTTGCATTAATATTAAACAGTTTATGGACAAAGCTACTGGTGCCGAAGTCTGGCTTCCAGACATTACATTAATCTGTTCTCATATTTATTGAGCATAACTGGCAATTTGAACGAAAAAGGCGGGATTTTCAGGAAATTGTTATATGACTTTGAAAGTCCTTTGAAATGCACATTTGGATATGTTAACTTGAAAACAAAACACTGAATAGTAATTTAAGGCTTTGAACAAAATACGTTTTGCTTAATATCTCTGAAACACAAAAATGTCAGATCCCCTTTTGTCATGGGGGGGCAGTACAGGTAACAGAAATAGCTCATCACTAGGCTTCAGAAGAGAAAACATCCATAAATTTAAATACATTGTAAACAGGTCTATTGTCACACAGACCGCAACAGTTAGGGGCTCTGGCTTTAAAGGTAAATACTATGATTGGAGGTAGCCCTCAACATGGGGGAAAACTGTTTTAGAATCAAGTGATCTATGCAAGGATCCTGCTGTGACAGTTTAGTGGGCAAACGTTGACTCGTTTTAATCGAACTAAATTTATATATCAATTATATTCATTGCGATAGGCAAATGTGTTGTACAGCTGGTTTTGATTAATCTCTATCAGTGAACAAGTTTATTGTAATACTGGTTTGCGAATGCTTGATTCTCTTCCAGTGAATAAATTCAAGGCAAATCCTTCCATCCAAAAAAAAAACACTTCAGCTAGTGTATACTTCAGGTATGTCCCAACTCATATGGTTCTGGAGGTAATTTCACGTGTTCCCAATTATAGTCCTTTAAGCTCCGAGCGATGTGTGTAGCTTACACGACAATTTGGGAATCTGAGCTATCAGGCAAGTCTTGGGACATAATCCTGAGGTTTCTCAGGGTTAGATCTTCGGAAGTAAGTCCGAATTTCATGCTCACGAATCTAGGTTTGACTCCAAATTCCTGAGACTCTAAGGGACTCTGGGACAGCCCAGAGGCTAACTTCGAACGTGTAGACAACTGGGAGGTAAATCGTCAGAGGTATCCTACGTTAACTCTGAATTTGCATAATTTCGTGACGACTTTAACTCCAAATTCCTGAGACTCTAAGGAACCTGGGGTAAGCCCTGGGTTTAATTCCGAACGTGTAGACATGACTTTAGGCAAGCTGCAGAACAATCAAGAACAATTAACTGGTGAGGATGATAACACAAGGACAATGCACTATAATGACAGTACATAGTAGTCTGGTTAATACAAAAGAGAACAAAAGATAAACATAGGAGAGGAGACAGGGGGAAGCATGGGGGAATGAAGAAAGAGTGTAGGAAAACAATGCAAATTTGAAAATACAGACCACTAACGCATTAAAGAAAGAATACAGAACTAATCGGAACTGAAATGAATTTCAAATACACACGAATAAAGGAGTTTATATCACTGTCGTGCAGTTTTGGATAGCATCAATAAGCCAGTTTGGACTTCAGTGTTATAGTTCATGCATGGACCCTACTAGAAATGGACTGTGAACGGAGTACACTTCTTTGATGTATTTCACGACCACCGCTTCGTGATTAGGACCTGTGTGCATTCTAAATAATACTGACCAGATGTTGCTTTTTTTTTTCAAAGAGAGTGGTATTGGTTACATAATGTCGTTACAAAGGGAATTATTTTCCTAATGTCTTTCACGTTGGGCTGATACTTTATTGCATATAATGGTCCCCAAGCTACTGATAGAGACAAAT
>JZLH01S0394417.1:38942-53956 GCA_001188425.1 Eucidaris tribuloides | reverse complement strand
CATTACCGAGCAAAGCCCATGTTCAAGTGCCTTTGGGGAATCGATGTGAATGAAATATTGCATCCGCCAGTTTTGAACCTGGTAATGCAAAACCGGCCCTAGCAACAACTAATGCATCAATTCACAGTCCTGGGCGAAAGTAGAACATTCATAATGCAGTGCTCAATGCCATCAAGGTCTTCATGAAGTACAGTATAATGATTATTATGTTGTTCATTACCTCCCCTCCCCCTCTCTGTCATGTTCATTTTAACCCCAGGGAGGGGTGGGGTGGGGAGCAGAACAAGTAGAACATTCATAATGCAGTGCTCATTGCCATCAAGGTCTTCATGAAGTACAGTATAATCATTATTATGTTGTTTACTGCCTCCCCTCCCCCTCTCTGTCATGTTCATTCTAACCCCAGGGATGGGGTGGGGGTGGGGGAAGTTACATATTCTGAGGTGGAGATCATTGGGGCATTCCATAAAGGTCGGACGTACATTCGGACACATTTAAGAGCCATATCTCCTTTGATTTAATAACAATGGTTTTTATTTTCCAGTATATCATAACATTTGACTTGGGTCATCATTACACCATGACAAGACCAGGCTATAATATGAAGAATAGAAAATATGAGCAAAAATATGAGGGGTCGGACGTACATCAGACAAAAGCAGGTTCTTACACTTTTAGAGTTCATGTCAAAATCTCTGTGATTTGTGTGAAGCAGGTACTGAAATTTTAATATGGGCTGCTAGCTAAAGGATGAATCTTGAAGGAACTGCAGTAAAAAAATTGGCAGGCATTACCTTGTTTCAGTTATAGGTTGATCTTTTGGGGGTCGGACGTACATGTTGAAGGGGTCGGACGTACATGGTGCGAAAAATATGCACACTGTACGTCCGACCCCATTTGAAGAGCAGTTACACAAAACATACAAATTATAAATTGGTGAATCTTTTGGTACATAATGTTTGGGTAGTTGTCATTCAAATACATAAGATTTAATAAATCAGTCTGTTGCAGGTTAAGAGTTATACTTGACTAAACTTGAGACCAATTCAGACAGTGTACGTCCGACCCCCTTAATGAGTTTTGTTAGTATTCAAGCTATAAGTAATGTTTGTCCTATAAAATGGCTAATCTAACTTGGAATTTGATAATTTCGCACAGAAAGCTTCTTTATGGATTAATTAACATGCTTTCGTTACAAAAAGTGGCAAAGACAAATTTTTCCTTTTTTTCTTTGTTTATTAAATTTCTTATGTATTTCTTTGTTTTTTAATAATTTTGTTTTTTCTTGTTTTTTTTTAAAGAAAATTCATTCAAGTCATTATCCAATCATAGTAAGCACAAAATTAAGCAATTACTAATATGAAAATAAAAAATAATCAGCATTTTGTGAATTTCATGACAGAAGACAATTCCCATTGAATTTGTACACAAATCAAATTTCTTATGTATTTCTTTGTTTTGGGGGGGTTTTAATGTAAAATTTACATACAGACCATTATGCAACCATGGTTAGCACAAAATTACTCAATTACAATGATAAGAATGGAAAAAATAATCATTGTTTTGTAAATTTCATGAAGGAACACTATCTCCATTGACTTTGTACACAAATCACTACAAATTGGCCTTTTTGGGGATAACATTGCTGTACGAAAATCCACATTATATCGCGATGGTAAGCCTATTTGTTGCAAATTTGGTCTCAAAAGTTAAACAAGACTTCAAAGTAAATGGTCTAAAAATTATTCCATGATATCGTCATGCATTTCAAAATTATTGCGCAAAATGTCCGGGGAGAATGGCCATTTTGGCCCCCCAAGTTTTTTTAGGGTTAAATAGAACAAAAATAAGTCATTGTTTATTTGGTTTGAAATTGAAATGTGTATTTAATTTTGAAAGATATACATGGGTAAATGATAGTGTGATACTTAAATTTTGCAAAAAGCATCCCAGAAGTACAAGAAAAAATTACAAAAACAAGTCTAAAAAGGGGTCGGACGTACAAAAAACCTGTACGTCCGACCCCCCTCTAACATGAAATCCTGGACTAGTGGTGAGCTTTCTTTTGGGTTATATATTAAACACATCAAGCTTGCTTTGCGTCTAACTTAGGGAAAATTTATCTGCTGCTGATTTTGTTTTAAACAAAAAAGTGTACCTAAAAAGGGTCGGACGTATGTTTGCAAGTGCCAACTTTTGATTTATTCAGTTAAAAAAAAATCAATCAATCTATCAAAAAGTGTCTGTGTTTTAAGAATCCTTACATAAGTACAACATGAACACTAGCAAACTTTAATTTTTTCAAAGCTTTAATTTGGTATAAAATTTGGCTTAAACTTGAAATTAGTAAATTTGACAAAATTGTCTCTGGTTACCATGACAACTTCAATGCCTTGTCACGATGCAACGATGCATTATATGAAATTATTTCTTTCAGATTCATACATTTCAGTGTTTTAGCTTTCAAATGAGACCATATTTGTTATGTTTGTAGGATTTTGAAATTTGGACCAAAAGGTTTACTAATTTCCGGAAATGCCCCATTAATAATACAGTGGTGCCATCAGGCCTCTCTGAATGTGATATTCTGCCATCTCCTTCTCCTTTATTCTTATCATGGGAAAGGGGCTGGGGGTGGGGAGCAGTTACATTTTCTGAGGTGGAGACAAAATTTCCATTACAGTAATTGTCATGTTCTCCTGTCCCGTCGTTATCACCCTCATGTTTATTCTTACCCTGGGATGGGGTGAGGGTGGGGGACTGGGGGTGGGGGTGGGGAGTAGTTACATGCCATTAGGGTTTTCATGAAATACATGTACAGTATAGTTATCATCATATCTTGTAGCATTCCCCCCCCCCCTTCCTGCTATCCCCACCCTCCTGTTCATTCCTTCTTCGGGAAGAGGAATTGCAGAACCAAGAGGAATACTGTAGGCATAGGCCTACATGTTATGCATATAAAACAGCTCCCAAACACATGTACATTTTTGGTGAGTTCTTCACTTGCACCTTACACTTGTTTGCTTTGGTTATAATTTACATTGCCTATTTAAAGGGACCGTAAAGTCGCAAGTCGTGGGCGTTTGGACCTGGCCCGACTTGGGTAATATTCGGGTATGCCCATATACTTTCGGAAAACGAGCGCGCACGAATTGTGTGCAATTCCCTATACAACACGTATTCACCCGAAGAAAGGCGAACTAAGCCCAACTGACCCTCATCGGCAATTCTGTTCGCAGCTCCACGATTGTTGTTACGCACCACTGAACTCTACACTACGTAGCATAGAGTTCAGTGTTACGCACTGCCTTGCAACAGGGGCAAGCGTAAGGTAAATAAACGTACGGATTACGAGCGGTGCGTCCCTTTAAGCTTGTCACATCTCAAATTGTGACACGAAAATTATTATTTTTTTTGGAAGGTTTTTAACTTGGCCTATAAGTGCAGGATTTACAGTAAAATTCTTTATTATTTACGAACTTGAAAATAGTTTATTTGACACCTGTGATTTGCAGGTAGATTCCATAGTATCTCATGCTGTTATTCTCTTTCACTTACTATCCCTTGTTGTTACATTAGAAACTATACATTCATGTTCTAGAGCATGTTGGCATCCCCGGGCAAACAGCCAAGTCTGTTCACAACTGCATGTTAATAATTGTCCATGAAGATAAATCAGCCATATAAATCATGTGAAAATAGCCTTTATTGGTGCTTAATTTGTCAGAACTGACTGGGGGTTTGCCCCGAGACCTTACTCAAATTAAATCTTTACTTTCAAGCGGACCCTCGGGATAATGCATGTTTGCCAGTCATCTAATTTGATGGAAAATCGTCATGCTTCATGCTTTCTCTATCACTCAAGAAATTGCTCATTGATATTTGAATCACTATCCTATTTGATACACAATATATTTTAAGAAACATTTTCCCAAGATGATTACAAAGGAGTAAGTTTTGTCATATTTTCTGGGTGACTGTTGGGAATAAAGAAATCTAATGTCATTCAGGACAGAGTAAGACAATCAGCGTGTTTCTACAGAAAAATAGTGGAAAACGGTTTATCTTTTCCGGAATCGAAAAACCGTATCGCCCATAAACCAACCTGTTTCTACAGAACGAATAATCCGATTAACTCCGATCCGTGTCGCAAATAACGCATCAACCGGAAATCGGGATATTCAACCTATATGACCTCGCAATGCATGTGTATATTGAACTGGTCCAAAATAATGCAGTCACAGGCACGTATTTTCACACACCAGTCGACGCCGCGACTGTCCTACCCTATTCCGCCAGACCCGATACCTTTTCGCTGTGTGTTTCTACAGAAAAGTTAAACGGATTAACATGCAATAACCACCTCTGAAGGTGGTTATGAGAAACGTATTTTGGCAGATACGGTTTATTCAATAAACCGCATCAGGTCTGTTTCTACAGGAAAGTTTTCCGGAATTCTAGATACTTACGCGGGTAATAACGTTTAACGATTTCTGTAGAAAACACACCGAATGATCTAAGTGAAATTGACAGCCAAGGACAATGAGTGGATTGTTGGAAAACTTTTAAATTCCCAGGATTGTGTGTCGATACCACTGAATGAAAGATTGAAAGAAACTACTGTAGCACATTCATCTCGCAGAATAATAGTAACATGAATGAGCTACTGTATCACATTTTGATATTAGTCTTGCCGTCACACTGAGCAACAGTGCTCTCAACATTATCTTGGGTCTAGTTGGCATTTGTTTCTAAACCTTTAACCTAAGATTAATCCAAATCATAAACCAGGCCCATTCCAACTCCCAACCCCTGACCCTAATCTTAAAACTTAACATGAATCATAACCTCAAATACTAAATACAGGTACATTAAATGATAAGTTACCATGGTGATGCTGTATCATTCTCCCTCTCTCTTGTTGCCAACTGTTTTATTTTTTTAAAGAAAACTTTTATAGTACTTTTCACATTGCCTCATATTTTTGGTTAAATGTGTATTATTTCTGAGCAGTTTATATTTTCAGTCGAAAAATTAGACTAACTAGCAGATGCTTAGACTCCCTTCAGGGAAATAACAAGGCATCTCGAGCAACTCTCTCTAGACCACATGACTGCCAAAGTCAAGGTCAAAGGTCAAAGGTCCCATTGTGTACAGTCTTTCTGTCATGTGCAAGGTCATGGGTCAAATTAACCTTCAGGGGTAATTGGTAATAGATGTGAAACATATATTTGTCAGTGTTTTCATTTAGATGTTGAAAAGTTGTTCTACATTTTGTAGGCAGGTACTTGGAGGATAAAGTTTTCCAGTTACATTATTTAAAGATATAGGCCTACTCGTAATTCCTAGTTTCTTTCACTTTCAAACAAGTTAGGTGGATTGCAAAACCTCCTTGTATACTATATGCAACAACACACACAGTAGTATTTCAGCAAGAATCTATTTATGTCTTCAGCATTTCAAAACAATGTTGATTTCTTTTGGCCCATTATTAAATCTTTGCAAATCAATGAATGTAAGAAAAGGCTTTAAGTCCTCCTCCTCCCCTCAAAAAGTGGTATAACTACAGCAGTCTAATGGTTAAATATTTGTTGTTGGTTAAAAGTTCACAAGAAATAGTGATTATACAACACTTTATATTAAAAATAAACAGTTTTGGGGGTTATTTTGTCAAATTTCCCAGATGAGAGAAAGAATAAGGAGGTGCCTGTTTGCACACACTGCAAGACAGACGCATGTAGCATTATTCTGACAAATCTAATGGGATACATATATGGACTGATAAATGACATTGACTAGCATCTATGTCATAAAACCCGAGACTGCCAGTACTTATTTGTGGGTGGGGTAGGGTGTAATTGTACCAGGGAGCGCTCAGTTCTTAGAGTCTGTGGGGTCATCACTCGTCAGTAAAGTCTACCATAAACCATTTTTATACTTGCTGTCTGTGTGGGTTGAATACAGACTTGGTAGTGACTTCATGGAGCTGAAAATAAGACTTTGAGCCTGGTTGAATTTGTTTTCTGCTTACCAATGGTGCAGTAACCATGAGTGGCGAGGGTTTTGTAACTGCAGAATAACAAAATTGCCAGTGTTATGCTAAGGCCACAGGTTCCAAGGCAAGGCTGCCCCAGAACAGTACCTTCCAATAGGGTTTGGTACACTGGCCTCGGGTCGAAGCCATTGCCAAGGACTCCAAAAATTGGCCTAAAGGCTGGCCTTGGCACAACACTAAAAATTGCACATTTATAGGTATGGCATAACTTAAAAAACAAATTTGTGTATAAACTCAAACCTTTATCAAAATGGGTTATCTTTTAATATGAACTAATCCAAGATAAAAAAACAAACAAACATCTTGAGTCTTGATACTTTGCCGAAACACTAAAATGTCACCTACGTGAATCAGTGTGGCTCAGACAAAAATTTGCGAGCAAGCACTGAAAACAAAGCGGGGGGAAAACATCCGAGATTGATGTGATTAATGATGACGATGATGACATCATCTGCTATAAAGGAAATAACACCCCCAGCAAAGTGGGGATTATCCCGTTAAATCGGGGTAATAACTCCCTGTCATGGTTTATACCAGAAGAACAATATCCTGTGAAAGTGTCATTTGGCATAACGTGAGGGAAAAGAAGAGAGAAAAAACAGGGAAAGTCAGGCGGGAGTACGTGAAGCAAATGCACACATGCACTCAAGTTGACAACGTTGATTAGCCGTATCATAGATCTGGCATAGAAACTAGAGTTTCCCAGTTGTGTTGTGAGTAAGAGAAAGTCACCACCATGTTTCCTCTGTTTTCAGATCCTGTATCAGATTAACTATTTGGGATTTGTTTTTTGATTTTTTTGTTTTTTTTGTTTTTCGTTTTGTGTTTCTTCTGGGTATGTCTGTTACAGAAGACAGGGTTCCTAGCCAACCTGGAAATCAGGGAAAATTTGAAAAATGACTTCCCCCTTTTCCTGCAAGGAAAAGTCAGGGAATTTGACCTGAGAAAAGTCCCTCAAATCAGTGAAAAATCTGAGAATTTTGTTTGTCCAACTCACCTTGTGTCCACACCATGGACATGATGCAAGAAAGAAAAAGGTGAATCAAAAAATAGGTCAAACTGATGATCCTTGAAATTTAAACTTCCATCAGGGAAATCTCAGGAAGAAATCAGGGAAATTTATTTCCATTAAATGTTGGGAACCCTGGAAGAGAGACCAAAATGAGAAAACTTGAAGTGTCTGTGTCACTTGATTTACTTCAGCTGCATGATTTTAAAAATTTTGAAACAGCACAACAACAAAACAATTTGCCACATTGTTATAAACCTCAGCAAACAAATGTATGTATTTGAAATACTGACTACTGCTTCCTCTACAGAGGGAAGAAAAATACCAACAACAATAACTACATATATTAACTGCATCATAATACACCTCCATATGATGCACAGCAAGCAAATATTTTAATTTTTAAGACTCATTACTATTACAGCACTACATTCTTCTTTAAAACAAAGTTTAGTTTGAAAGGTTTGTAAGATTTTAGTTTAAAACAACAATGGTGCATAAGTGTTGCTGCATCTTAATACATCACCCTGTGATGTGGCTGCTAAAATTAGTTTTACTAAACCTTAAAGACACTATATAACCTGTGGAAGACCCGTTTAAAAAATTGTCGAACTTTGCCTATTGACATATCTGACAGTGTTTGAATGGACAAATAAACACCCTAGAACACAAAAGTTGGAGCAGTTATGCTGTCACTCGTACAATATGTTTTGATACAAATTGGCACATTAATTTTATATCGGGCGATAGGAAATTCTGCAACACAGCAGTCTATGGAGAAAAGCTGGAATGGTCTCTCATGATTTTCATTTTTTAAAGCACTTAATGATTGTTTTAAACACTGCAATTTTTTTTCAGGCTTCACATTTTTAGACTGTATCAAGACACTAGTAGCATGGGGAATCATGTAGCTCAGAATTTTTAAACTGGAAACATTTGTTTATACAGTGCCTTTAATTAAAGCATGCACCTCCCCTCCAATGAAATGTTTGAAAGCATCACTGGCGAACACTTTTGATAAAGTACCTGATATCTGTATTGATGGGACTGATAGTGATCGTATGGGTATACACAGTATTTATCCCCTGGCAGACGAAAATGATGATCAGCTTTCATATCATCCTTGACCTTTACAACCATCAGCTGAGTGTGTTCATCACACAATGAAAAGAGGGGGATTAAAAAAATGAATTGAATTTTGTGGACCTTGTAATTTAAACATACACAGACAAATGACCTAATTTAATCTACAACTGTATTTTGAGTCAAAAACGTACCTATGTGTACGTGTCTGTAGATTATATTTGTAAAGTATTTTACTATTTTCATGACATTTTTAGATCTGACTGATGTACATATATAATATCCAATCTGTATTCTTACATAAACCATTGCAACCACGTCATGAATTTTGTAAGTGGCTGATATTAATAAGATTGATCAGGACACACACTGCAGATGTGGGTCTACATTTGTAGACTAGTTTACATCTGGATGATCTGTAGAATGTGAACACCCATTTAATGTAAATTGAGTACTTGCTGTGCAATTTTGTTGGAAGGATTCATATTTTTGAACTTTCAAAAAACAAAGAAATGATACACTTACAACTAGGTCAACAGATTGCAATGGAAGTTGCAATCAAATGTTATAATACTGCTGTACAGACAGCATGTCGCCAAAGATTTCATGGTTACTGGTATTAAGATTGTCTGATAGTAGTTGTGTTCTTAGTGCTGATACAACAGAAAATCTCTTATCCTGTCCCAAATTTTGTGTGAATCATTGGAATAGAGTGGGGGGGGGGGGGGTAGACCTTGCCTACTTTTGGGTGAGGGATGGCCTGTAAAAACATCCTCCACAATCCACATGTCAAGGAAAATATAATTTTTAGAATTGAACATTTTATTGTAAATTTCACTCCTGAATATATGCATGAATATTAACAGTGAAAATTTCTCATTCCAAAAATGCTATTAAAATATATCCACAGCATTTGAGAGGTCTTATTGTTTTCTTCAACATTTTTCAACATTCTGATACCATACATGTAGGAGGCCTACATGAACTTGATCAATTGCTAAACTGAAACTGGAATCACCTTTAAGACTTTGAGCGGCTGACTTAACAATAATGCCTTTCCAAGTATTTAACCTTGAAGGCCGCCACCCCGGATATACTCTATAGACATTTCTCTCTGACATTGTTGGTTCTTAATATTTACAATTGGTTAAAATGGTTGTGTCAGGGATTTTGAAACCTTATCACAAAAGAATGTATCATATTTTCGCAAGGCTTCTTGCAATGCAGTAAAAATATTCTACTGTACATCTAGTTGATGGTGGTACTCGTGACAGAGTTTTATTTCTCATGCCAACCTCAGATATCAGGTCCTAGTATGACAGCCCAGTAACCAGATAAACACAACAAAAGTAACTACCCCCTTTTTCAAACTACCATAACTTTTTAACGAAATAAGTCTTAGCAAAATAATTTGGCAGGAGTATTCCTACACTCATTGACTAACTTAGGTATGAAAATGTGATTGATCCGTCAAGCCATGCATGAGTGAGCATGCATTAAAGGCAAAAATGTCACTTTTCAAAAGTCACAAGGGTCATTTTGGGGAATTCGTGATGCAGGATTTTGACAAATTTTGTTTCTGGTGAATAATTAAGTGCTATTTATGTTAATCATCTATCGCTTGATCCCCTTACACCTCCCCTGGCACTATTTGCATATTTTACGCTTCAATGAGCTCAATTTAAATATTTCCATATTTCTCAATTTTGAAATTGTAAAATTCATTAATTTTAATTGAAAAAATTGAAATCCGGTAGTTTTCAGCGAAATGTATCTTTACATGTTGTACGAACATTAGAGGTTTTAACCATGTCATGGTTGAGTGAGAACACTTTATGAACAAAGCAAAAAATACCATAATTTGTCATTATTTTGGTATAAGAGATGACTGCTGTGACTTTTGAAAAGTTACATTTTTACCTTTAATGCATGCTCACTCATGCATGGCTTGACGGATCAATCACATTTCCACACAGATGTTAGTCAATAAGTGTAGGTATACTCCTCCCAAATTATTTTGCTAAAACTCATTTCGTTATTAAGTTATGGTTGTTTGAAAAAGGGGGTAATTACTTTTTTTGTTGTGTGTATTTTGTATGCACTTGTATGTAGTATGAATATGGTTAGGCTCAGTTCTTCCTCAATTAGGCAAATAGCTTTTAACATACTGTAACATTATTCTTGCTACTCCTCAATACGAAACTTCCCGGATCATAACGTTGTGGTTGCTTTCATTGTTGCCATCAAGTGCATTTCTGCAAATTTGGTGTCGTGATTTGTTTGATTTCATGTGCAAACATTGGATTCCATTAGGTATAATGGTCTATATGCTGTCAGTTGGTTTTTGCAGAAAGCAGGCTACAGTACTTCTTAGGGCAGTAAAACCACATGTGTGTGCACGTGTGCAAACACACACACACACACACACACTAATAACAACAACAACAACAAGATCAATACCTTTCAAATATTTGTTTGAAAAATTCAAAATAGTACATTTACTAAAAAATTTCTAGATTGATATTTACATACACTTCATAACTCATCCAGTATTATGTTACATAGTGCATATGTGTGATATTAATCAGAGTAGTGACCCAGGTTGCATTAAGTCGTGTAAAATCTATCAATATCAATTATTGTGTACCTTTTGAAAGTTGAGACATCTCTTACCCCCCCCCCCAAAAAACCCCAAAACCAACACACACACACACACACACACACACACACACACACACACACACACTCATCCCGCCCCTGCCCGAAAAAAAAATGGAAACAAATTAAAAATGAGACCTACGGTAAGTTCCCTGAGTTTATTTGCACAAACCATGTCATGCAGCTTGAAAAAAATTGGGTGCTGCTTCTCCCGTTACCAACTCACACCCCTGCCTTCCTCTATCCACCCTATCTGCTTTCCCCATCCCCATCTCCTCCCATTTTCTCGTCCCTCCTCCCCCATGCCTTCTCAACCCCTTCCCTTCCCCATCTGTCCATCGTCTCCCACTCCCCTATCTCTATCCCATCCCTTCCTCTTCTCCCTCCCCTATCCCTTCCCCCTCTCCCTCTCACTTCTCTCTCTCCCCCTCCTCCTCCCCTCCCATTCTCCTCTTGCTCAACTCCCCTCCCCTCCTTTTCCTTACATGCAAGTTCAGCCACTTGACCCACGAAGTCTTAGTAAATTTACAGGAGACAGGAGCCTAGGAATCCTGTGGCTCGACCAAGATTTTCTTGGCCTTAGTTCCACATTTCCTTCAACCAGATTGGTATTTGTCATGTCTCCTTATCAAAAGTCACGGTATTTAACACAAAGCTCTTAGCTTCAGTTGGTTTTCAAATTTTAAAGCCTATGATGCATGAGTAGTCATGCTGCATATTGTGTGTGTCTGCTCTGAAATCTGGGGTAGATTTGAAGCTTTTACATATCTGCTTTTTTAACCAAAACTTTATCAAAAATATTGTTATACTGAAACACATACCACATATAACCACCCTATACTATCTATACAGACACATAAATGCACACACACACACACATACGTGTAATCATCTTCGACCGAGGACATACAATTTTTAATGTGAGTGTGTGAGTGTGTGTTTGTAACAGTAATACCGAGGACACATACGGCAATACTGAGAACACACACGGCAATTTTTACCTATTAAATGAGGACAAAACTTCTGACAACTGCGTATGTATACATTAGGCCTACAGTACACAACCTCCAAATGCGGACGTTCTCTATATACCCCCAGACCTTGCTTACTGCTTGTAATGCCGCATAAGCACCTCAATTACAGCAAGATCTAAAAATGTGGACTGTCCCCCCCTGGAAGGTACGTCTGTGGTTGTACAGTAAAATTAATCCAAAACGTCCACGGTTGGAGGCGATTACAAACTCACACACACACACACACACACACACACACACACACACACACACACACACACACACACACACACACACACACACACACACACACACACACACACACACACACACACACACACATTCTCGATTAAATTTCTGTTTGAGCTGTTTTCAAATCATCTATGAACAGATGTTATTCTGAAAGTGTCACTCTAGTACAAAAAAGCTAACACAGAAATTCATATGCGCTATGATGTTACATGTAATGTGAATATTAATTGCAGTGCCAGAGCCCAGTGACAGAAAATTCACTTATTGAAACTGGCAATCCTACAACTATTTAATGTATTACATTTGAAAAGAACCATTCCAATGTTATAATGCAAATGTAATATGTTTTCCCCTTGAAACCAAAGATACAAGTACTCCAGGTCTCCACTTTATCTTTGAGAACAATCTCTCCCCCCCATCCCAACACACACACCACACACTCCCACCCTTCAGGTGTGTAAATACATGTACCTCCAGGATCCATGTTTGTCAACATTTATTTAGTGTCCACATCCTGACCAAGTCCCGGGTTGTTGACCCCTCCCAGTAACCCCATCTGACAGGACATGTTTCCGCCCAGGTAACAAATCAATTCCTGTCCTCGCATCAAATCAGCTGAGAAAATAAGCCAGCAATCTAAAGATGGGTTAGGTTATCTCCTATTTCTTCTAAAGATATTCATTTTTCATATCTTAAGTACATGTCAAATTTTTTATCGCCACATTGTCTATTTCTGACATTAGATTATTTGTCGGTGTACCATACCAAAGCGCCCCCCCCCCCAACACACACACATACATACTCATACACTTCCATCTTTTACTTTGGTAAATATTTCAAGGATCAATTTTTCCACATTTGTTTGGTGTCCACATCCTGAACATGCTCCATGTCATTGACCCCACCCAGTAACCCTATCTGACAGGACACGCTCCTCCCAGGTAACAAATTAATTCCGATCCTCAAATCAAATCAGCTAAGAAAATCATTCAGCAATCTAAAGATGGCCTAGGTTATCTCCTATCTCTTCTAAAGATATTCATTTTTCATATCTAAAGTACATGTCAAATTTTTTATCTCCACGTCGTCTATATCTGACGTTAAATTATTTGCCGGTGTACTGTACCAAAGTCCACAACCTTTGATAGTATTTTAGATAGTACATGTGTGTTAGCCATAAAGTAAATAGAGCTAGACAAATTGTGCAAGGTATGTGTACACGGTGACGTGGTACCGTGAGTCGATTAAATTTGTTATAATGAGAGGTATATCCTGTATTGATAACATTTGGCGACTTTGAGCCGAGAAATGTGAAATATTGGTCTGTGCTGGTGGTGGATATTGCATGAACGATGACACGGTGAGTGTTATAGGTTTTTGGATGTAATTTTTTCAGCTTGTGCTAAATGCCTGCCTTGATGTGAACTCCAATCGTGGTAGAATGGTTGTTTACCCGTTACCTCCGAGATTCTGAAATTCCCGTAGAGTACTACATGGCACATATGGTTTATGTACCTAACGGGTTAATATCTTTAAGATTAATTGGTTGTGGACAAAGGTACAAACACATTTTTGAGGTGGTTTGAACAGAGACAGTAAAACAGTCAAATGTGCATTTTGTTGATGCATGATTCGTGAGAAAACATGTCAAAGACGAAATTCCAGCAATTGTCATAAGCAGCTACATCCAAGTCGAGCCTTTTTCCTGTTTCTGCCATGAAGTGGTTGTACTGGAGGCATTATTTGATATTTTACATTCAGGCTTTTGAATGTTATATCGTCGCTGGGCTGATAAAACCTTGTATCTCAAATTTTGGTGAAAATTACTTTTCTTGATAAATTTGAAGTTTATGATGTAATTCATCTCCTAATAACCACATGAGCATACCTTGCATATCATAATTGATTATCAAACTTGGTCTAAATTCAAATAACTTGTGCACATAATTTGTTAGAATAAAAATTTTTGTTCTCCAGAAAACCTGTTTTTTTTAGATACAAGGATTTAACAGCCCAGCGAAGATAATGACTAATGAGTAATATTTAATCATTTTTTTATTGATGTTATATGTAAGAACATTGATCTCAGAAAATGTGTCCATGACGTAAGTGTGTGTATGTACACTTAACATGTACACAAGACTGGTTACCATTTCTCTTTTTTCTTTTCATTATTTGTACAGTTTTGGTAAACGCACGTCAGGGAGTGGAAGAAGAGGTACAGACTGTTTGATCTTGGAGCCATCGGAATTACTTGTGGTGGGTATTGGTAAACCTTTCTGAAAAAAACAAAATTTAAGTTTTCCAAAAGTATTATATATAATTTTTTTTTTAAATTTACTTACTTGAAGAGAGATAGGTATTCACCATAGGCTGATTATATGAGACAAAGATACTGAAGAAACAAAAATGTCACAAAGAAATTTTGGGGGTAGGTGGAATTGTACATGTAGCATTCCCTAAAGCAACAACAAACAAAACATTACAAACAACCTTTTCACAATTGGCATGTTTCCCCACAGAAGACACATTAATAGTTAAAATATGTATTTGAAATGAATTACATTACTTAGAGTATTTAAACAGAATCACATCAATGAAAAGTCTCATAAAAAGTCATCGTTGACTGTGAAAATAAAATAGATTGCACAACTTATGTTAATTTTTCACATAGCTTTCAAAAGAATACTTACATCAACCAGTAATGACAAAAATCACCTAGGAAATATACACAAAAAATATATATTAAAATTAAGCAATAACAACGTTTGTACCAATATACACATACTATGATAGTTTCTAAAAATCAATTTGAAGATACTCAATACGTCTGGGAGTAGAATGTTTTGTAAATATCCAAATATCCGATAAAATCATTTGGAATGAAGAGGCATTTCTCTAACAGATGAGATAGTCACATCTTGGGTATCTGCCATTTATCTGC
>JZLH01S0394417.1:18069-29779 GCA_001188425.1 Eucidaris tribuloides | reverse complement strand
TTCATAATAATTATGTGTTAATGGTTTTTACATTTATTTTTGGGCCAGTAATTTTAGGTTGGCGAAATAATGAAAATTGACTTTTACTGGTCCGACGGAACAGGCGCGACCAGTAGAAAAAATGTTGGTGGAGCCTGCTGAGGCATTATTGTTATTTTGATCCTAGGTTTTGATGTGTATAAGTCGCTGGGCTGTAAACTGTGTACCTCAATTTTGGTGAAGTTACTTTTCTTGATATTTGAGTTTATGTGTATTCTCATAATACTAGCTATTTCTATCGACTTGATTATAAAATGTCTATTCATAATTGTGACAGAATTAGTTAGAATGTAAGAATTTTTGTCTCCAGAAACTATTTTTTTTGATAAGGATTAAAAGCAGCGTAAGATATGTTAAGTAATGAAATTTAGAATTCAATGAGTATGACTAATGAGTATATATATTTTTTTATTGATGTATTACATGTATGTGAAGACTTGATTCAGTTCAGAATGTGTTCATGAGTAAGTGTGTGTATGTACAGTTACAGGCGATGGTTTCTCTCTGTTTTTTCATATTTGTACAGTTTGGTAACGCAGTCAGGGAGTGAGAGAGGTCAGGATGTTTGATCTTGGGCGTCGATATTGTGGTGGGTATGGTAACTTTATGATAAAACAAATTAAGTTTCAAGTTTATATTAATTTTTAAAATTTATTACTGGAGAGAGATAGGTATTCACGGTAGGCATTATATAGATCAGTACTGTTAGAACAAATGTACAAGATTTTGAGGGGTTAGGTGGATTTATGTTAGAATTCGCGAAAGCAACATACACAAACATCATCAAACAACCTTTTCTACAATTGCCTGTTTCCCACAAAAGACACATTAAAAGTAATATGTATTTGAAATGAATTCATTACTTAGAGGAAGCAGGAATGCATCAATGAAAGTGCTCATAAAAGTCATCGTTGACTGTGAAATAAATAGATTGCTAAATTATTTTTCTCAAGCTTTCAAAGTACTTACTCACCCAGTAATACAAGATACTAGGGAATATACACAAAAATATTATAATAAGCAATAACAGTTTATGTCATATAAAGCATTACTATGTTAGTTTTAAATCATTTGAAGATGACTAGACTTGTGGGAGTAGATGTTTTGAAATATCAGATATCGTAATCATTTGGATGAGGCATTTCTTACTGATGATAGTACATCTTGGGTATGCATTGTTCTTTCGCAGAATAATTAGCATATGTATACTACATGAGGTATATCTCAGGTGACATGTGTAGCATCGTATTATAGGTCTTGTTATTTGTAGAAAGATTTCATATAATAATACCAGAGGATGCATTAATTGTATCCTTGAGAAAATTTCTCAGGGAGGGGAAAGGTATGGTATCTTTATTGATATGATTTGCAGCAAGAGAGTACTGTATGCTGGAATATTTTGCAGTTGATTTTATTCGCCACTTTCGCGAGCTACTGAAGTGAAAATTTCAGTCTGACATTCTGTCGAAGTGAATGTAAATACAGTAAATTGCGAATTATACTGTCGCGAGATTCCGTCTTGAAGAAAATGCGAATTATGGAGTGAATTATGGACATATCGTACCACATACTGTACAACGCAAACACACAAAAATGTGGATGATCTGTCAGTAAATATTGTAGGCTCTGTACTTGTGTCGTTCTATATGTGCAAGATGCGGATATGTTATATTCGAGGCTTCATAGGGATGCTTATTGCTGGATTCCTTGGGAAGAGACGAATATTACTCCTGTGAAAGTGGCGAGGGAGCTGAACTAACTGTGTTTGATTGGAGAGGACAAGGAACAGTGGTGGTGTAGTTTATCTTGCAAATTGTCTCACTTTGGGTTTGATTAAAGAATACTTGGAGTGTGTGGAACAGACATACACACAATGCAGCTAGGAGAAAGCACCCCATCACACCTCATTTAGTTCTGTCTATGCGTAGGATGCATACTTGCAAAATTGGTGAGGACAGGAAAGGGGGAGTGAACGTTATTGTAAAGAGTGTTAGACATCATACTAAAAAAGAAGATTCAAATTTGTACTTGTAGTAGGCTTGTATATTGTCATTTTGTCGAGGGAAGCGTGTGCTTTTAAAAAGATTGGAAAGCTGCTTCAATGCATGCAAGTACTGTGAGTCCAAGAGATGCGTGTTGGGTGTTGATCAAACACCTGCATTATTTGCTTTGAATTTTTTATGATTTCACTGGGTAAATGATTTAACAATCAACAGTATAATTGAACACCCCACCTAAAAATTTGGAAAAAATAAAAAACATAAAAGGAGTAGGAAAGAAGAGACTGAGCAACGACAAACATGTCTACGGCCAAATATGATCAATTCTTCAAACTGGAATGAAGAGAAAGAGGACAGATTTCTGTTAAAAATGTGAAAATGAAATTCTGTATCTGAGCTTGATCCTAATGCATTCTCCAGTCAAGATGATTTAATATCACGTGATGAGGGCGACATAAAAAAATGGTGATGTCACTCTATTTGAAATCCCACAATCCGAAAAAGCGGCTGGACTGACACATTTTTGACAATATGAAAAAATAAACTTGGTTTGCTGTATATGACTGTCGGTTTTGTGTTATTTATATTTATAATTGGGGGGGGGGTGCTGGATAATGATGTGTACACTGTTTATAATGTACTAAGCTTGAATCATTGTATAAGAATCTTTAAGTACATGTACACTGTATAAAGAGATCTGGTTGCTGGATATGTTTGGGTGGTTTATAATTAAATGAGAATGAAATGTGGTTTATTGATTTGTGCTTATTGTTCGTTTGAGTCGTTTATGGATTGGATTGGCCGTATGGATACAGGAGCCTAGCAGGTCAAAAGCTAGTGTAAGATGCGGAGAGATATAAAATCGAAACAGCAGCTCGTTAGTGAGCATTTCTTGCTTAAAGCTGGATCCTTTTGGAAATTTTAGAAGTTGAAAACAAAATCCTGTTCTATTCAAGTCTTATTATCAATAGTATTACATAAAAAAATGTTAAGTATATGTGATGAAATTAATAATATGTTGAAGATGCTGGCTTGTCAAATTATTACATCTGACAGGTCAGTACAAGGCATGTTCTTCCAGACATATAAATGTATATCGACATAATAGACGGATGTTCCATAGAGTGTAATTGTGAAGACTTGGCAGGGTGACTGTTTACGATTTGATTGTAATTTTCTATACGTGCTGTAACGTCAAAAAAACAATCACTTTGATAGATTTGTGCATTTGTTTGATGGAATGTTGGTGGACTTTTGGTGGGCCTTTTTTGTTTTTTGTGAAGATGTATTCCACTTCCAATTGTAGGAGATATGACTTACTGTTTTTCTGGTAGTCAAGAGGAGTTGGCGTTAGTCTGGCTCTAGGATGTCGAATTATGTTTTGTCAAGAGATTTAAATATAGCATTTATGAAATACTGTACAGACAGGTCTGCCTCATTAAAGCCAGAGTTTAGTTTTGATTTGATCTGACAGTTTGCATCAATCTTCCTCTAAAGCGTGTTTGTAATCGAATGAAAGGGCATTAATTAATTCATTTCGTTTTATTTCCAATTTCATTAAAGTTTAATAAAAAATAATAATGATTACATCATGAATACATAGCATATACATGTACTGCTAAATAAATTGGAGGATAGACAAAAAAGTATAATGGATTATCAAGGACTATCCCCTGAATACACAAATAATATAATAAAGCTATACAAATAATGTATATATGAATACTAACTGCTTAAGAGTGGTACCATCGAGGGGTTTTGGAGGGGGGGGGGGGGAATGGTGATGTAGGAAAGGAGATAATTAGTAATTACTCATGATATTAAATACTGTATGTTAATTATCAATCGTGGTAAGCGGTTTGATGTCAGAATACAAGTTTGTTGTTTTAGCATATATAACATGTGGGAGACCGTTTCAAAAATGCGACTTTGCTTCTGGATATTGACAGTGTTTGAGTGCAAAAAATCTAGAACACAAACTTTGGACAGTTTGCTGTCTACTAGTACATATGTGCGATGACAAATTTGGACATTCTTTTATTCGCGGCGATGGAATTTGAGACAGCAGTCTATGGGGAAAGCTGGAATGTCTGCTAAATGATTTTATTTTTTAAGCACTTACTGCATCATTTTAACTGGCAATTTTTCAGGGCTTCATTTTTAGACTCATGTCAGAGACCTGGTACATTGGAATCTAGCCTCAGATTTTTTTTAAATTGGAAACATGTTATATCAGTGCTTTAAAGATGGGGAGGAACCTTTAAAATCTGTAGGCCCGACGATTTAATAAACAGGCCACTGACTGAAAATTATTTACAGTTGATATAATTTTCCAGGGGTGGAGCCAGGAATTGGGGGGGGGGGGGAGGGGGGGAGGGGGGGGGTTGTCCAATAGTGAATTTTTTCATCAATTCTTTCATAATAAGTTGTGGTATGTATCACCCAGACATCATGAAAATAGCATTTTTAAGCTACTTGAAATTGTTAGAGTGATATAGCACTATATTCTTAATTTCTAAAGTGATAGGGAGGAGATATTACTGTGCTACATTACACATTACCTATTTTAAAATGTCGGGGAATCTGCAACATGTTTTATTTTCTATGGATTTTAGCAAAAATGGAAGTAATTCAGGAATGTGATTTTCAAGGTTAATAGATGATAAGATCTGTCTTATAAAACACAATATAAGCAAAATAGTTTCACTATTACGTATAACTATACACAGCCTTAACCATTTGGTACTCAAGTTTGACTGAACAAATGCACTACCCAGCTGTGACTTTTGGCACACCAATTGTACATGAGTATGGAGACAAATGAACTGTTTTAATGCATGGCAACAAAAGTTATCCTGTGGGTAAATAGCTGGATTTAGGTTAGGTTGTGATGGTATTGACAAAAAAATTCACACTATGAGTTTCCTGGGTTAGAACATATGGTGTATGTTGTCATAATGGATGTATGTAGGTCAGAAGTCATTAGACCATGGTAACTTTAAATAAGGGCTGAGTCGTGACGGTCGTTAAACGCCGTCAGAGGGTGTAAACGTTTACAAATTTCTGTGTACGTGTAAACGATTTTTACCCATTTTTCTATTCTAAAATACAAGACATCCAAAATCAAACTTCACAATTTCTTTTTAGCGTAATACGGAACTTAATATTAGCGCTAATAATTTCTAATCCTAAAAAACGAACTCCCGATGATCCTTTCTAGAGTAATGCGGAAGTTAATATTAGCGCTAATAATTTCTCATCCTAAAAAACGAACTCCCCGCGATCCTTTCTAGCATAATACGAAACTTAATATTAGTGCTAATAATTTCTCATCCTAAAAAATGAACTCCCAGCGATCCTTTATAGCGTAATACGTAACTTAATATTAGCGCTAATAATTTCAGATCGTAAAAAACGAACTCCCGAATATCCTTTCTAGCGTAATATGGAACTTAATATTAGCACAAATAATTTTTGACCTTAAAAAACGAAATCTCAATGATCCTTTTTAGCGCAATAGGGAACTTGATATTAGTGCTAATAATGTCCGACCCTGAAAAAACAAACTCCCGACATTTCTTTTTTAACATCGATTTGCTGACTTGACAAAATCGTTTAAACGGTAAACGCCCGTTTAGGAGCGCCATTTAAATGGAAATTTTATTAAATGGGATGACTTAGCCCTACTTTAAATATGACCACAAGGAATCTGCTTCGTCCAATTTGTACAATCGTAGGAAAACATAGTAAAAATAATTTTTGTCAGCATGAAGATTATAAGCTACAGTAAACTCCATAAAATTTGTGACAAAAACTATTTGTGCATGCATAATTATATTTTAAAGTGCTAAAATAGTCACAAATAAGATATAAAGGAATCACTGTGCTGTGGACATAGGTGTTATCAAATTATTGTAGTTTCACGGTGAAGGTGAGAAAGTAGAAAAAAGATAGCAACTTGTTTTGCGAGAAAGAAAAGAAAACAAGAATTAAGGACTGAAGAAGGAAAAGTAAAAGAATCAGCAAATACTATTGACTTTTATTCACAAACCGAAAGTTATTTTGGATAATTTAATTTCCTATTATTCCACACCGACTAGCAGAATTCTGTCTGCTTTGAAGTTCATATCCACATTATCCTCCTGGTCCCCCTCCTTCCCTGAAAAAAAAGTTTTATCAATTCAATCAGTTTTCTCAAACTTTTGTTGTATCAACATGTTACCATGGCAACCAAACAATGTTTTGTATTGTCAGCTCATTTAGAAGCTCTGGCAGCAATCTGTGGCAAAGGCAGAATGGAAGAACTTAAAGCCAAAGATTAACCTGCCATTCACCCTTTTTAATTGTTTTGGTACAGTCCAAACCATAGTGAGCACATCAGTGATGGAACACTCCATTAAGCACTCAAGGGGGCAAATGTGAATTGCATTTTCAGTATAATCCTCACCTTTAATTTCCAAGACAATTTGTAGGAATCTTTACCTTGCCCCCTTCACTATCAACCCGCAAGAAGTAACTAAATTCTGCTTCTTCCAGTTGTTATTTTACACAGAATAGTTCTTTTTTTCATGCTTTTCGATGGCCCTCTTCATTTTTTCCCTGTCCCTCTCTTCCTCCCCATGAGAAATGATTCACGGGAGCATCACGTATCCCTTGGCATGGGACGCTGAAACCCACTCCCTCCCATATGAAATGTGACGCAAAGGAAGTCGAGTGAAGTTGTCAATCATCTGTCATTCTTCTGTCATTTTTGTAACATCATGATTTTTTTTTTGAGGGGGAGGGGGAGAATGAAGAAAAAAGTATGTAAATCAAGATTTTTGGGGGCTGCTGTTTGTAGCTATTTGTCTTATTTTGACAAGTTTTAGGAAGTGTAACAATAATGAAGATATATGAGGTATGTCAGATAGAATCATCTCACAATCTAGCTGCAGTGTAGTGAGATGTTTCACAGACCTCTCAGCTGTTGACCTGTTGGAGACCAAGTACAAGATATTTCGTGTTGGGGTCTATGGAGAGTGCGTGTTATATCAAACTTAATCCATCTCCAACGGGTTAGAAATATAATGCAGCTCACAGGTCATTAGCTGATACAATGATCATAGGTTAAAGCTCAACACAGTGGTCATAGGACAAAGGTTAACACAGAGGTCATAAATCATACATTGATCCAGAGGTGAAGAGAGAGAGTTTCTTGAAAAATCTAACAGCAAATTTGCTTCAGCTAATAACATGAAATTGGATTCAACTAATACCGTGTATTTTCAGAAAAACCTGACTGCATGTACACACGCTCCTCTACATGTGCACCTACATATATACACCTGGTAGTGAATTAGTGATTGGACTTTGTTTAGGTTCAAGAGCAATAAACTTTTCACAATCAAAGAATTATATCAGTATTTGAAACAAGAGCAAAGTTTATGACTTTCTTAACACAGAGATATAATACAGATAATTGAGGCAGCTCATAACACTATTTGTTCTTTGTCATTGTGTGTGTTGTGTACAAAAGCAAATGGTAGGACATGTCATACATTTCTTTTATTTAATGTTTCAAAAAATCATAGCTATGAAGTAAGTGGAATGAAGTGGTCTTAGAAAGTAATTCCAAATTTCACCTCAGAAAACAAATAAAACCTTGATAAAGTTTGAAAGTTGACTCACATCTGTATACTGACATAACTGGATACATGTACATTTAAGTAAGATGCAGCTAATACATTTTGTAGAACAATTTGTTTTCAGCATTGTATATGATTATATTTGTAAAAATATTAAAACGGTATTATATCACATAATCAACACCCAGTCAGCCACTAAAACATAGCCCTTCACTTTTCTTGAACTTATTCCATGTTTTTAACTTGTACATGTACGGTATATGATACAAGTTGGAATGTAGGCATAACAGCAATCAAAATGTTTTTATCATTCAAATTTACAGTCTCATACCAGATCAATCATAAATATCTTTAACGCTTTAACTCTCAATTTACAGTCTCATACCAGATCAATCATAAATATCTTTAACGCTTTAACTCTCAATTTACTGTCTCATACCAGCACAATCATAAATATCTTTAACTCTTTATTTAAAACTGGGGAAAATAATGTTTTCCAGCATGAACAAGCAACATGCTGTTTTATAATTTCCTAGTTTGCCATATTCAGGTTGTGTGGTACTTGCCTATACAGTATGCAGAGGCTACAAAAAATGAGAGGAAAAATCTGGGTGATTTGTTGTTTATTTTTTAGTCTTCTCAATACAATTTTAAATATTACCCTCCTGTAAGTTTAATTTTGTTTTACATTTTCTATACATATGTTTCTTTGCGTTATTTTCTAGAGAAATGTTTTATCGTCATGTGCCTATGCAAAGCCGCTGATTTAATATGTCATGAAAAGAGTTAACGGTCTTTGTACAGACACATGACAATATGTAACTCCTTGATTTCTGTTTCTGTCAAGATAATTTTCTCAGTATAAATATCATCATATACCTCTGCCCTGAGAGATGGCTATACCACCTAACTCTATCCTACATTGTCACATTTGTCTACTATTGTGAAACAAACCCTCTAACTGTCCTGTACCTTTTAGTATTGGAATTCATGCATTTTGATTGTGAATTTGTGTTAGTATCATTGATATTGGTGTTTGTGATATTGTTTGTATTTGATTTTGGTTTTTGTGTATAGTCATGTTTTTGTCGATTGGTTTGTTCTATTGTTTTATATTTACAGTGAATTCAATTCACACTTCCTGTTCTCATTATGAAATCTTTATGGTAATCTTTTTTTAATATTATTATTTTGTTATTATTTTAGGAGAAGTTCTCCAAACTTATAATATGAATTCAGTGGATCCACACATTTTTTTTTTATAAATCATATGAAAGTTTTGAGGAAATATGATACAGCCAATTGGAAAAAACTTTCCATTGTCCTCTGTCCCTCCTGTAGATGGCGCCCTTTCTGGCTATAAGTCCATGATGTCTATACCAGAGCAACGTTTCAGTAAGTTTGAATGTGAAATTTCCCAAAATTTCTAGGCTAGCAACAAAGCACTGAACTACAAACCCTGTCCAATAATTAGCACATAGCGCATAGAGACATACGGACCAGCAATGTGCGCTTTACTAAGCTATGTATATATATCTATATATATATATATATTATATCTATCTATATATATATATGTATATTCACTCCACATGGTACTGTCATGTTTATGTTCTAAGCCTCCACACTTCTGTGCATTCAATCGTGAATCGTGAAAAAATATGGGGTGAATACCATCATAATCACATTGTGCTCGTTATGATCGTCATGACGCTTTCAGTGTCTCGTAACCTGATTTATAGTCGGGCAGCGGCCACTTATTGCACTTATCACTCCGGGGTCAAAAAGATGAGGGAGAAAATTCTATAACCGCAAAGCGGGTCGGCTCGATAGGATAAGCGCTTTCCTGAGCGAGAAGTGGTGACGCGAGTCATAATTTTTTCCGACTCTCTCCTTACGTTTCTTTCTCTCTTCCCACCTTCTATCTTCTCTCACTTGAATAAGGTCACTTATGGAGCTATCCTGAACGCAAAAGCCATGATTGGGGTTTATAATTGTTCCACATGTTCCTCCTCTTTTGTTCTTGCTCTTCCTTCATCCAATCTCAGCTTTCTGTGTTTATTCTTTCCTCCCTGCACATAAAATGATGGAGGAATTAATTTGCCAACCTCCCCCTCTTTCATTTCTCTCTTTCCTTCATTTCAAATCTCACTTTCTCCATTCATTCTTTCGCTCTTCCTGCACATAAAAAATTGAGGGAGAAGATAATTTTGCAAGGTCTTTTCCCTTTATAGTAATTCAGAGTATTTGAATTTAGTCAAGGAATGCTTAGTATAACTTCTGCAATCTTTTCATTACAAGAATTTTACATATGCCATGAACCAAAACACATTTAATCAAAGAACAATATTAGACCACCAAAATGATATGTTTTCTCAATCAATCCATCACCTACACGCTGAACTAAATGTGTGCACTTTGACTACATCAGCACAAAAGTCTTTCCTCTTTCGATACATATCTTGTAAAAGTGGCGTTGGGAGGTTTGAGGGGCGGGGCAAGTAAAGGAGGGGGATGCCGAAAGTACACTGAGGGGTTAACTAGAGCTTAATGTCCCCTCATCATTCAATAATGTGTTATTTGTTGCCGCTCATGCATCCGAGAATCACATTACACTGCCGCGATATTACGGCCGTTATTGCCGTCTGCATCCCAATCCGTCCCAAATCAACGAATTAATGAGACTACCGCCCCCATACAGCTAATTCTTCTATCTCTTGTTAGTTTTATTCCACACCCGATTTATCAGGCAAGGAATAACGCATCTTTCACTGTTCCGCCATCTTCCTTCTCTCTCCCCTGCAACCGGCACACGATCAATTCAGCATGCTCAAGTCCTTGGAATATGTACACATATATTCTGGTGAGCGCTGTACATTTTCTTTCCATGTTTAATTCTGACAAACACTTACCATTGATTGTCAATATTGCATTGACTTCATAGACCGAACTGCAATTTCTCAGAATGCAAATTCTTATTTGAAAGTACGGCAAAGTGTGGCATCATATTTCTTGAAAAAGATTTGTTTCATTTATATGTCTTCCAGTTGATTTTCAATTAATGTGCATTAATAAACAGTGTTCGGCAATGTGAATTTAACAATTGTAAGAGCATTGCACAGAAAAGCAATGGCATTTATTCACAAATCTTATTTAACTGAAGAGTAATATGTAATGTATTAATAAAAAATAATATATAATATATATTTTATACTACTATTTAATACCAATTATATATATATTACATTTTTGATATATTTCATAATTGATATGCATATTATATGTTACGCACTCTACATGTACAAGTGTATGTTCTAAAAGCACTTAATAGAGACATGCAATTTTTGGCATATATATGTGTTATCACTATACTGAAAATGTTACTCATTATTTATTATATATTTATTATATCTATTAATACTATTTTTATTTTGTTTATTATTTCGTATGTGTCACTCACAATGAAATGAATAGTAATATGAATCTGTCGAGCTCAAGAAAATACAAATTACACACAAGAAAACCAAAATTGCGAAGGTGGCTACTTTCTATCACACGAAATTATTCACAACAAAACATTTATGTTCACGAAATGAAGGACTCTGTGTCAGGAACAGCGGCTAATATGAAGGTGTCGAGAATGAGCTGTCTCATATCGATCAGAAGCGTCAAACCTCACAGGTAACACCCAATAGTACTGCCATATACTAGCGTCCGTGTTGCTTTCCTTACTATTCTTAATACATATTACCAATGCATGAAAATGATCGGATATACAGGCAGAGCTATGATGTATTGTTGTAGGCATAGTGAATTCTGAAATCATGTGACAGATGAGATCAGTGAATGATTCAGCTCTGAGAATCTACATAGTTGAGAAAATACCAAGAGAGTCTTCCAAATCATTGCTTCTACAAATACAATGACTGCTTCTGGCAAGTGTGTTATATTACCATATACAACCTTACACATTTTCAAAAATATTGATATTTGTGTCTATTCAACTTGAATGAGAAAATAAAAGTAATCAAAATTAATAATTATTAT
>JZLH01S0394305.1:77515-92664 GCA_001188425.1 Eucidaris tribuloides | reverse complement strand
CAAGAGAGAGATAGGTAGCATGGGAATCAGGGCGGCGCAAATCCAAGGGGGGACGGGCGGACATGTCCCCCCCCCCCACGAATTTGAAGGTGGGGGACCAATATCAAATCTTCGCCCCCCCACGAATTTAAGAATACATGTGTGGCATAACTATCTAAATTTAAATAGTCTGTGGTTGTTTTTTCCTTCACACACTAATACTTCTACTTTTCCGTGTCAAATAGTCCAAATATTTTCATTGGCCTGGTAATAAACTGTCAAAATTTTCGCGGCCGCTCCGTCGCTGTAAATTTCAATATAAGATAACTATTTTCGCGGTGCGAAGCGCCGAATCACATGTGTGCATAACTATCAAAATTTTAATGTCTGGGTTGTTTTTTTCTTCACACATTTTATCAATTTATTTTCTGTATCATATTAGTCCTAATATTTTCATTGGCGCGGGTCGAAAAAACAGTCAAAATTTTGGCGCGTCATCCCGCGCACAATTGGCCATATAGATAACTATCTTTTCGTGCAGCGCACGAAAACTATTAACATTGTGTAATTGTCTTTGTAGTGCCTTGCGCTAGTTTTTAAACATATTCTTGCTGCATTACTTTGCTGGAAGAATTTTTTCAAGTTGTCATTTTTCCTTTTTCTTTTTTCTTTTTTTTTTTGGGAGGGGGTGGCAAAAGCCAAGAAGTATCAAAATTTTGGCCGCGGATCGCGCGCAATTTACAGTAATACACTGTACATGCTATTTCGGATTTTTTTTCGCCAGTGAAGTGCCGCCAAAAAAGTGAACATCATATCGTTTTGTAGTGCACCCGTACTGTTTGTTAAACATATTTTTCCAACTTGAGTCACATTTCTCTTTTTTTTTTCTTTTTTTTTTTTTTGGGGGGGGCAATATATTTGCCCCAATCTTTATATTAGTCGTATGGTAATGTCATACGATTTTCGGACCGCGCTCCGCGCGCAAATCAAATGTTAGGCTCGAGCAAAGCGCGCCGCCGCAAAATTTTGGGATTTGTAGCGCCTTACGTTGTATTTTAAACATGAATTTTTCAAATCGTCAGGTTTTGGGCGCGAGGGGGACAAAACAATATGGATGCCCGCAATATTTTCATTGCATCGGTTAGTAAAATGTCAAAATTCCGAGCGCGCATCCAGCTGCGCCCAGAATAACAATGCTAATCCTACGCAGTGCAAATGGATATTGTTTACGTTTATTGGTGTTTTGTACTGCTTTTGCGGCTACTCTTTTAAACATATTCTGGCCCATTACGTTGTTAACGAATTTTCAATTTTGTCACTTCTTTTTTTAGGCGGGGCGGGGGCAAAAGCAAGAAGTATCAAATTTTCGCGCGCGTCCCGCGGATGCCGAAGTACATACAAAAATATGACGCTCATATTTTTTTCTGCACAAAGCCACTTTCACGAATACTATCTGCACACGGCGAGTGATCCCTTCGCCCCGCCCCCCCCCCAAAAAAGAGTTCTACGTTAAAAAATATTATTAAATAACTAAGTAGTCTAAACAAACACTGAATATTGGATAGAAATCAGATATACAAATTTTAAAATATGTATTCTACCATGCCGCACGGAAACCCCTCTTTCTCGTATGCGTATACATTTCAAAAAGTTCCTTGCCGTGGGAGGGAGTATCAACCTCCACCCCTCCCTCTCGGTTGATATGTCTCCTCGCAAGAACACAATTACAGATTTTCATAAATTGTTGACATCTTTCTTGAAAACACTGACTACAATCCCTCACCGAATTTCAATAAAGTTTAAACCTTTTAAAAATATGTTTTACCTGTATGTTACTAATCCCTATTCTTTTTTTCTCAAAGTTCCTACCTCGGGAGAGGCCAGACTATCCCCTCTCCACACACTTCCCGCGCTCGGTTGATTCGCCCCTTGCTAAGTATGAACTACCCAATCCTAGCTCTTTAAAATGTTGGGCATAACATACTGTTCCACATCAAGACCAATTGTTGTAAACTTTTATCCAATTCTGGGTATTTTTACAACCATATAATCTGTGTGCTTTGGGGTGAGACTACCTGTTATTAGGTTTAAAATTACCCAGGAGTTGGTACATATTTTAACCAATTGTTTGATGATGTGCTCCAACATTTTAACGAGTGTAATCTTGCCTAAACCATACCATGAAAAATGTATATTACTATGCCTAGAATCCGTCTTTTCGATGCGTATTTTCCAAAAGTTTCCCGCCGTCGGAGGGAGTAATCCTTCTCCACACCCTCACTGGCTCAAATTTGATTCGCTCGCCGCTCGCAGTTATGACTACCCATCATAACTTGCTAAAATATACACGTGAAATCATGTATTTAGGTATGCCTGGCAACAACGTCTTTTCTATGATACTTTCAAACAGAGTTCCGGTGGGAGGGGCTATCACCCTCCCTCGCAAGTAATGACTACTTAATTTCGTTCTTCATATATGTTCCTGTATATCATCTTTGAAAACCTGTCTACAATTCCTAATATCTTATAAAAGTATATGTTTAACAATATTCACAACGCAATGGATTCACGTTTTTTGCTGTGCGTATTTTCAAAAGGTTATACGCTGCCGTGGGAGGGGTATTCCAAACTCCCACGGCCCACTGCCATGGCGCCACCCTGCCCTCTCAAACATGGGTCTAGTGCCCCCTGGCCCTATGAACTTTACGGGCGGCTCTTTAACTCTATTGATCCCCGACCAAGACTTATCATTATGTTTTAAAATGACGCTGGCTACCAATATAGTGCAAGTGCTACTAATTTGGGAAAATCAAGCAGTTTACTAATTAATTATTGGACTGTCCATTTTCAACACAAAAAAGGTGCTCATCAGAGTGTCAAATAAGGCTCCTAGATCCCCGCCGTTTGCCCCGGACCTACCAGGGGTCGCTACGGCGGGTCCCTGGCCCACCACAAAATAAGCCATATTTCTAGTGGGCGTAGGCTGGTTTTGGGCACCGCGGGAGGTGCCACATCTGGGAGGTGGAACTAAATTGAACATGGGGAGGTGGCACATGCTTCAGGGTGGTGGAACTACAAGTGAGTAAATGCAGCGTTGAACAGCAGAAAAAAGTGGTGCAAATTTCGTTTTTCTTGCCAAGGCGGAACTCCTATGGCTCTGCGGGGGGGGGGGTGCACCCCCCAGCCTACGCCCTTGTTTATTCCCAGGTGCCCGCATAATTAATGTGATGTCCCCCCCCCCCCCCACATTTGAAAATGGATTTACTCCTGGCTACCAGGGCGTCCATCTATGTTTTGGATTGAAGGGGGGGGGGGACACAAAAGCGGAAAATTGTCCGAAATTTTCGGCGTGTTCTTGGGGCGCCAAATTGTAATACAGAGTTTTTTTTCGCGCGAAGCGCGCATAAACATTGACAAATTTGTATGCTTTTAAACCATATATTCGCAATTATGAATTTTTCAAAGTTGTCTAAATTATTGGGGGTGGGGAGGGGGAATCGATATGTTTGTCCCCATTATTTTCATTGGAGGGCGATCGATTTTGGACCTGCAGAAATGCTCTAATTGGTAGACGGAGTGTTTTTAATTATTTTTGACTGCCCATTACATAAAAAAAAAAAAAAATGTGTCGGCAGAGCGTCAAAATAGGTTCCTTAAACAGGTAGAATTCGTCAAGCTTCAGGGGGCTCCGCCCCTTTGCCCCGTGACCCCCACCAGGGGCCTAACGCGGGCCCCTGGACCCCACCCCAAATGAACGAGATATTCTCGGCTTCCAGAAATTGTGTCCCCCCACGTTTCAAAACGGATTTGCGCCCATGTGGGGAATCATGTAGCTCGATCTTTTAACTGGAAACATTGTTATACAATGCCTTTAAGATCCATGACCAGTGCTTTTATTACAATACAAATTTGTTCAGAATGCAATCAATACTTCATTTTTTTCATAAAGTAAATCAAAACTTAGTTACATTAGCGGCGCAAAATATGAGATATCATCAACATAAGTTCACACTCAGATGGTTAGATCATTCAATTTTTACATGGTTTTCTTCACTGGATATTTTTTCAGTTGATGTTAACAAACTCTAGAGTCCTACCATCACTTTGACCACAATAGCAGAAATTTATCATATTGACTTGTTTTCCACAGTAGATCAAGGTTTGTTTATAATGTATTGTACTATTCTACAGAAATACTCTGTATTTTTTTTTTTTTTTTTTTTTTTTTTTCGGGGGGGGGGTTTGTGTTGTATATTTTCTTCCCATTTGCAGTATAACATGATATATCACAATAACTGCCCTGCATTTAATTGTTTTGGTACCCCCATGACTTGCTTCAGGTTTTCCCAATCCCAACATGTAATTTACTGTGAAGGAACACTAGCCCATTGAAGACTAGTCTCAAGATATCTCGGGTTGGTCTGTATGGAAAATATGTGTTATACCAAAATCAAATTGTCTTCAATGGGTTAAACCAGTATAAGTAAAGATGAAATATATCACATCAGAGAATGGTACCCCCAAAGCAGGGGTGGAGCCAGGAGGTGGTAGGGGGCAGGCCCTTCCCCCCCCCCCCATTTTCAAAATATGCTTTTCAAAGTGTCATTGGTGAAATTTAGGGGGTTTTGACTTTTGTTCACCCTCCCTAAGATTTTACTGTGGTGCTGCCCCTGCCCCAATGCACATTTTATTGATAGTTAATTTGATTAACCCGTTTGAGACTAAGTACGAGATACCTTGAGCTGGGTTCTATGTTAACATAATGGAAGTGAACTATTTTACCCCTCAGGAAGACAAAATCACCCCTGTCATTATTTTGTTTGATTGCTTTTCAATTTTAGGTGGTGAAGTTGGATTACGATGTCTATTTGTCATACAGCAGAAAAGACCAGCAGGTTGTGGACTCCATCCAGACCAAACTGAAGGAAATCAAACCAGACATACGCATCTACCTGTCACATCAGAAACTGGACACCGAGTCCGTTTGGCAGGAAGAGATATACAATGTTATGACAAAATGTGCGAGGGTTATCACTGGTAATTTTTGTCAATTTACTTGTTTCCATCCCTTTCACAAACCATTCGGAATTAGTATCAATTAAATACATTTCACTGTACCGTATGTATCATATAAACATGAAATCATGTACAAACCAGGTCTAAATCATTACAACTCTTACTGTACAGGAGTATGGACACCCAGTACCATCACAACATACTGTATATGTTTTGCATGTCATTGTATTTGGAGGATACATACCCCACATCAAAATTGGTAACACTAACATCACACCCAGTTCTCATGTCACCAACCTTGGGGTTGTGTTTGATCACAACATGAATATGGATCACCACTTCTCAAAGACTTCCAAGACAGCTTTCTTCCACCTACACAACATTCGCCGAATAAACAAATATCTAGACTAGAAATCACTACTCACCCTTATACACATGCCTTCAGCACTAGCCGCCTGGATTACTGCACTCGCCTACACACTCACTTATGTGTTTATAGTGTTTGTTTCTACTGTGTTGCAGTCAGTATGGTAACCATTATTCCATACTGTCATTACCGAATTACTGTATTTCACTCACAATTGTGCTGTCTTTTCTTGTAAGGGAATTTTAATTTTATTTTCTATTTACTTTAGATATTTGTATACTCTTTGTTTCTTGTTCATTTTGCAGTGTTAAGTCCACACTATCTGGAGTCAGAGGAATGCCTGGAGCAGTATAACATCGCTCTGTGCTGCAATCGGCAGGCCTTCCGTGACATTCTGGCTCCATTCTTTGTCAAAACCGTTTCCTTGCCAACGTACATGGGACTGGTGCAATATGCTGACTGTAGGTGAGTAAAACAAATAAATAAATGGGGGGGGGTGGTGGTTATGGTGAGATAGCTGCACACCTGGATGCATATCCCTGTTCATCTGGTTTAGAGATGGCATGTCAAAGGGCTTCCAAGGGGTTCCAGGGGGTTCGAGACTGCATGATGGTGTTTACTAATTGCCTTCTTTTCTTTAATATCCCAGAATCATCTGAGCCTGTTGAACACAGCTCAAGTATATTTATGCGCATGAATGCAGTCCTAAACGGATTAATAAATTCTTTGTCTTGTTTGAATCAGTTTTTCTACTAGCATTGGGTAGATTGGTCAATTTGATGAAAGTCAAACAATAGAATGAATTCTATAGGTGTATAGTATACACCTATACTGTAAAAAAAATTCACCCCAATACTCGCTCTAAATGGTCTGACGCTCTTTTCCAGTGTTGTACTTCAGTCTCAAGTTCTGAGACTATGGCCGCTTCAATTAAAGCACTACCTTCCCTAGAAGGTGACTCGGACCAAAACCAAGACCGAGTCCACAAAAATTGACCTTGAGGCTGGCGGTGACTACAACACTGCCATTTTCGTCCTCTTTATCAATAACAGGGGGGACTCTGATGAGAACCTGACTAAAGCTTGCCAACATCTCATCCAGGCTCTACCACCCAGAAGGAATACAGAGGATGAGGCTGACGTCACAGATGACAAGGAGGAGGAGCCGTTTCGTTATGATGTCTTCGTCTCTTATAGTCATCGCGATTCTGAGCCTGCCAATCATATCGTAGCTGTCCTTCAAAAACTGAATCCAAATTTGAGGATTTTCTACGATATCCAAGAATTGAAAACAGGTGGGTTTGAAAACAGATGAGCTAGAGATTGTGTCAAAGACAAGGGACTAGATTTTGTTATTGCTGTTGTGGTCATTGTTCTCCTCTTCATCCTTCTCCTCCTCCTCCTCCTCCTACTCCTACTCCTACTCTTCCTCCTACTCCTCCACGTTCTCCTCCTCTTCATCCTCTTCCTCTTCCCTCTCTTCCACCTCCTCCTCCTCCTCCTCCTCCCCTCCTCTTCCTCCTCCTCCTTTGCCTCCTTCCCCTCCTCCACCTCCTTTGCCTCCTTCCCCTCCTCCACCTGCTCCTCTTTCCTTCCTCTGTCTTCCTTCCTCCTCCATCATCCTGTATAATTCTCTTATCTCTTCCCTTCTCCTTCACCAACCTCCATCCTCCATCCCTTCTTCTTCACATTTTGCCTGTGCTTTTTTCAACTCCTTCTTTTCGCCTCCTTCCTCCACACCGTTCTCCTTCCTCCCTTCTTCACTCCTGCTCACTCCTCCATCTTCCACCATTCCTCTTTTCCGCTGTCCTTCTCCCTTTGTTTTTGTGAGATGCAAATTCTAATTTCAGTTGCGACGAATATGTAAATCATGGTAAAACAAAAGAAAAACTATGCATATTAAAAGAAGCAAACAAACAAACCCCTAAAAATATTTTTAACAGATAAAAAAGTTATTTTGTACGCTTTCCATAGGACATGCATGGCAGCAAACTCTGTATCACTCCATAGATGGCTCGAGATCCATGCTTGCTCTTTTGTCCAACAACTACCTCAGGTCAGCCGTCTGTCAGGAAGAATACAGTCTCGCACAAACCAAACACTTAGCACAGGTAAGAAATAGTTAATCCTCATGGTACCGCTGCAATACAATTCCATAGATTTTGTATGTGATATTTTGTGTGTGATTTTGAAGGGGTTAACAGCGTTATGTGATAATAGCATAATGGTTCACCCGCATACATTTTTCACTGGGATGTTGATGGCAAGCTAATTTGCTGAAAATTAAATTTAACCCTTAAAGGTATTGGCTAACATTTACCACAGTTAAAAAAAAATCTGAGCTACATGATTCCCCATGTTACCATTGTCTTTGATAAGGACTAAAAATGACGCCCTGAAAAAATTGTATTTCAAAATGATTATTTAGTGCTTTAAAAAAGTGAAAATCGTAAGTTGATCAGATTCACCTGCCCATTTTCTCCAATAGACTTACTGTGTGTACACCTACGCTATTTAAACTCACCCGAGTTTTAATTGTTTATTCATGCATAACTTGCCATTGGAAGTGTAACTTTCCAAACTTTTTTATTATAGGGTGTTTATTTGTCCATATGAACACTACTATGTAGTTCAGATATCAAAATTTGACAATTTTTTAAATCGAAGCTCCACAATGTTAGCCTATCACTTTAATGCGGTGAATTTCCGAGGGGATAATAATGACAATTATTCGTTTCACATTTTCTTTGAATTTTGCTTTCCTTATTGCGGTATTGAAGGTGGTAATTTTTCTAAAGATGTTACTTGAGCACACTGGCTATTTTTAGTGTCTCCTGTACAAAGGTGAAGGAGAAAATAATTATTACGATTGTTCAATTTAATTGTATGATTGTGCACAGATGCAACATTTGCGTGCAAAGGGTTTATCGATTAACTTGTAAGACGTCAAATAAATAATTTTGCATTGTGATGTACAATCATGAGATGATTTGGGTTAGAATTTGCAATCATTTAGATGATTTTGATTGTAATTTATAATCATTTAGATGATTTTGATTGTAATTTATAATCATTTAGATGATTTTGATTGTAATTTTGAATCATTTTGTTGAAGACACAACAAAATTGCCAGCATCAACCCTATTTGAATGTATGATGATATTTATTGATTTTTTAATCCATGTTAATCTATGTCTACAAAGCCCACTAAGGAAATGCACAAAGTTGTATATTTTAGGGAAGAGGGAAATGAAACAAAAAATAAAAACTTTGGAGTACATGTGCTGCAGTAATCATTGTGATTAAAATTTATGCATGTATTATTTTAACTATTTAGGACAAACTCAAACTTATACCACTGCGCTTGGAAGACCTTGAAATGGCGGTCTCATCATTCAGTGATGTCCCAGTGGTGTCGGCCACACCTGATGTATTTAAGAAGGCTGCAGATGACGTGTGTACCAACCTGGTATCTTGGCTTGATGGAGAAGTTGGAGAGATGAGCAAGGGCAGCGTTGCAACAGAAGTGTTCTCCAAGGCTGAAGTATGTATCATGATGTCATGACCCTTCATTTACATTTACATTAAATGCATGTATAATCAGCTGTAACCTGGCAGAACTGCATATCTCTTTTTTTCTTACATGAGAAATCAGTTTTAAATATTTAATGTTACACCTTTCTAAGTGGGATACAATGACTTGTAGTTTTCTTCTTTTCTTGGACATACTTGGTCTAAAGAATTAATTAGCGGCAAAAAAAATGACAGTTTTGCCTTTCCAAATTCTAAGAATTCTCAATTTCAAAGACTTCCTGGTATGTAGTTTTGCCAGATTAACCGGTCTCTCTCTCCATAGAATTTCAGCAAACAGTACTTTCTAAATCACAATTTCTGTTGCATTTTTTTTAATGGGGGGGGGGGCACATGAAAGAGCATGAGACATAACACACAAAACACTCAAAACTTGAAAATCGACCAAAATCAACTGACACAGGTCTGCCTGATTACGGCCGGAATATGACTGGTATTATGGAACATTGTGTAATTTCTTTTCCTTGTATACTTAGAACCTGATGTTGTGGTTTACTGAAGTAAAGGGCCTCATACCTTTTATCATGTTCTTATTTTATTAAATGAGATGATAATGTGGACTTCTTGATTATTTTTAAACTAAAAAGAGTGTATTTTCAATTGGGAATTTATATATTGCAAATTCAACAGAGAGGATAGAAGTTTTGAAAAGGAATAAATAAATTAAACATGAAGTTGATATTCATACACACTAACTTTTTCCTCAAATCATCATTGGACCCCTTTGCAAATCAGTCTGTGTACTGAAAGGGCCATCCAGCCTATGTAAAGAAACCATGAATAAATCATTACTAGTTGAGCTGCAATGCTGTTAAGTAGCTATGCTTCATCTAAAAAGATATGGTACTAGGATATACAATCATATAAATGTGTATAATGTGATATAGCAGGTAACATTAATTCATGTTGCTCAGTGTGCATAGCAGTAGAATTCATCCAATTTGAGATTTCATATACCTTCACTTAGGACTTTTTCCAGTTGTTTTCATGTTCTATCAAAACTTTTTGATAAATGAATGTGGCATGGTGGCTTATAAATATATTAAGACAAATAATGGCAAACTGATTCGTTTAAAGTAGCTGATTCCACTAAAATCTAATACTCTATTACCAGAGTAATACCACAACATTTTTTCAATCTTAAATTCTAGGCTTCAGATTGCCTCGATGTTGAAAAGTTGATGGAGGATTATCGCACGCAGATATTTCAGAACCAGTACAAACTGACGTCGTTGATGCTGAACGAAAGATTTCCACCACAGTGCTTCATCTCCGAAGAGGAAACGAAAAATTCTACTTACCAAAACATGACTGGCGAAGTCGTCCTCAGCTTCCACCCCCACGATGAAAAGTTTGCAGCATTCTTCAAAAGCCTCTTGACGACGGTTGCTCCAAAGGTCACCATCAAAGAGGGCACCCCCAGCGAGCAAGAACGACTAGACACTCTGGAGAATGCTCGTCACATCGTAGCTTTCCTGTCACCCAACTATATTGAATCACCCAAACACGTGGAGGAGTTTCATATCGCCCTCTGGCGTCAGAGGACCAGCCCCCTAGCAGCTCCTCTTCTACTTCCTGTCCAGGTATGTGATTGGAGGGGGTTGGGCCATCCCAATCAATAGAATAGTGAGAAGTTTTTTCGGGGGGGGGGGCAGACCTGAAGTTATTCTCAAATAACACAAACAGTTTATGTTAATTTAGAGAATTTCTAGAGTTTTCTGTAGAACATGGGGTAGAGGTATGCCGTAAATCCTTTAGATTAACTTCCAAATTCTTTTTATTTAAGCTCACCTGAGCCAAAGGTGCAAGTGAGCTTTTGTGATTGATTTTTTTTTCATTGTGTGTGGTCCAGTGTTTTACCTATTCATCTTCTTTAAATGCAAAATTGAATTAAGACTAAACTTGGGCCAGAGTGATCCTTAGGATGCATGGCTCTCTTGGGGCCCCCTTGGTCTGTGGTCTTACTCAAAATTTAAAAAGTTTCCCTCATATATTTGAAAATGTAAATAACCAATCAAACTAACCTCGTAACTAAATCAACTTACCCTGAGAAATATACTATCCTAAATTTCAAAAAATCTTTCAGCTTTTTATGGCCGTGAGGAATATAGTTCACTATGAAATATGAAAGTTCATTTTCCGTACTGTGATTTGCAGCATTGCATTGTATATTTAATTTCATATCTATGGGCACTTGAACTGACCATCAAATTCACTTTCAAAAACTTTACTACGATACACATTCAGCCATTAGTGTTTGTGTGTAGACATTACCACTGAAATTTATCAATTATTGCTATGAAACATGTGTTCACCAATTTAACCATGACAATTACAACTTTGCATATCAACAGGTCCAGAAGTTGCCATGGAAACCATCCTATTTTCACTTGGTGGGTAGCATCATCAATCTGTGGGATTCTCTCTGGGCCTCGCTGCGCATCACGTTTCCTTTCTCCTCCTGGGTGGCCAAACATTCCATCAACACATCGAGGGATGAGGCGTTGGCATTGACAGAGGCCGTCAGGGTGACATTGGACACAATCGTGGCCGCAGGGTAAGTTTATTTTAATACTTTGTGTGCTGACCGTGCACAAGTTCGCCCACGTACAACCTCAATGAGATACTATTGATGGCCCACCACGGAGGACTGTGCGCAAGTTTGCCAAAACAACAATCATGTTCAACACTCTTAATTCCAATGATAAATGTGACCAAATTTATTACAAATGATATTTTTCTTGAAATGAAGGAAACATTGAAACAACTAGATGTGCATAAAAAGGCACAAGTATAATTTTGGTCAATCAGATAATGTTTTTGTCAATCTTTCACAAAATATTCTATTGGCACCCCATACATCAGAAAACAACATAAAGCCTAATGAAAAGTATTTAGTGACAAATTATGATGTTTAACCAGTTGGAGACTAAGTATAAGATATCTCTTGTTGAGGTCTTCGGAAAATGTGTGTTATAGTGAAATAAAATCATCTCCAATGGGTTAAATTATAGAACATCTAGTTTTTAAAAAATGGAAGAGTTTCGGAGCGAGCAATTTTCTGGGCATTGATAGATTGTGGAGGTCTATCTAAAAACATAATTGCAAAGAATTTCATTTTTGACTATTTACCAAAACTATACTTTAGCTTTAAGGTTGGTATGTGCTGATTTTTTTTTTTTTGGGGGGGGGGCCTGCTGCTTATGATTCCTACTTTCACTTTATGTTTTATGATAAGTTACAACTTACAAAGTTGGATAGATTTAGTATTCCAATCCCTCCCAAAGGGAAAAAAATTAATATGTACTACACAAGTTTTTATTTATTTATTTATTTATTTATCTAGTTAGTTAGTTAGTTAGTTAGTTAGTTAGTTAGTTAGTTAGTTAGTTAGTTAGTTACTTAGTTAGTTATTATAAAATATTGTTAAAATAAAAATCACAGTTGTGTTGAGATACTTTAAGGTAAATGACATGATTGGGGTAGTCCTCAACTTGGGCTGAAACTACTCTAGAATCAAGTAAACTATGCCAGGATTCACCAGTGAAAATCTTGTAGTCAAACGTTGACTCATTTTAACTCTTAACATGCCAGAGGATTTAAACCTCTATGGACTCTATGTGTATAATGTGGTGCAGATCTGCGACTTCGGCACGCTAAGAGTTAAGATAACTAATGTCAATATCCCTCGTGGCAGGCAAACCTGCTGTGTGTCCGTCTATGGGTTCTATTTTTATTGTGCCCTGATAGAATTAAAATAAGAGTATGTTAATGGTTGATTCTCCTTAAGTAAACAAATCAGAGACAAATCCTTCTAGCTGGGAGATCCACTCCAGCTGGTGTGTAGTTGGTATACCAGGTATATTTCAACTCATTTGGCTCTTGAGGCATTTTCAAGTGTTCCCAATCATGTCACTAACCTTTAAAGTTTTTATCATTATTTCAATTTTCATTTCAGGGATATACCAAAGTCCAAAGAGGTCAAAGTTCGTCCAGCTCTTTTGAATCCTGTCCAGGTCAAGACCAATATAAAGCAACTCATTGATGCCAGCAGAAACCGTGCTTTTCAGGTTAGTAAAATGTTTATATATATTAACCCTTTGGCCAAGCTCAACTTTTGTCACATTTCCACATCCAAATGAAACAAGCATGACCATTACAGTCAAATTTATACCTCTCTGTAGCAGCCAACCTGCCTATAGTGGCCACTGAAATGATTCCCATGGTGGCAAATTGTGTTTTAATAAAAATCTGTCCATAGCAGCCACCTGTTTATAATGGCCACATTTTTTGTTTCATTTGTGTGACCATTAGAGACAGGTTTTAGTGTGCTAGAGCTACACAAATTGAAGTTATCTTGCATCTAAAGAGTTAGAAGGACAGTGATACTACTTGAGTGGTATGCTGTACTGAATGATTACTAATGTTCATTGCATGCAAAATCTGTTCGGTGTCAGTTAAAATTGAGAGACCACTCCATGTTTTGTTTTGCCGCAAAGTTGGCATGCAAGAGGTTAAAAAATGTCATTGATATACAGCAGTCGACCAGTTTTGGTCATATCTGTTCGAGCTTAATAAAGATGCTGTTCGTGAAAATACTGTGTTCAAAATTTGAGAGTCACATGCCTAATTATGCTTGAAAATAAACAAACCATTGTTTGATTACACTTTAAAAGGATTATTTGCTCAAGTTGCATGTGTGACAGTTATGTAAACTTCAAATTTGAATTAACACCATCATTCCCTTTTTTTTCAGGGAAAATGACTTTCCTGCCCCACGGCTGTGCTAAAGGTGAACAGTTATTTGAACGTACCTAAAAGAAAAAAATTGATCTTTCTTGTTTGAAGAGCTCATTCTGGGATGTCCAAATAAAGAACACAGTTTTTAAAAGAAATTGCAGGTCTTGGTTGAAGTCTCAAGACTGGTTGGTCAAGGTTTTATTCTTGGGAATTCAGGAGTAATTAGTTTCTGCATGTGTCTAGTTCCCGATGGGAATTTGGTTTTATAAAGTACTCTTGAATACATTTCATTTCACTTTTTTTTCTTACAATTGCTTTTCTTTGAGCGATTCATATTCAGACAAGTTCGCTTTGAAGTGGATCACTATTTTCCATTACATCATATTATACTTTACTTTTGCAAAAACAGCTCTGCATATTGCAATTGTTTCTCTGGCATGATTTTCCTTTATGATTTCCAGTAAGGTACTTTTTTTTTCTATTTTTGTTTCATGATAATCTTGTGTTACAAAAAGATATAAAAGATATGAAAGGTATAAAATATATTATCTTACAATTAAAAGTAAATGTTTATATTATTTTTGTCATGTAAAGTTCACATGCGCATGTTAAATGTTTTGTTATATTATTGTATTTTATGTTATGTTATGTTATGTCATGTCATGTCATATTCTGTCATGTTTATCATTATGTTATGTAAAAAAAAATGTTATTCATGTATTAATTTTTGTTTACATTTTTGTTGATGAAAATAAAACCTGAACTTGAACTTGAACTTGAATCTACTTAACTGTGTTATTTATATATTTATTTTTTGCAATTTTGCAAATTTAGAACATAGACATATTTGAATGAAAATTTATATGAAAATGTGACACAAAGTTGTGCATGATGACAGAGAATAAATACCTGACTGGAATGAACAAAGATTATTCTGTGTACGCAGTTAAACAGTTGTAGAATACACAGCAAGATATTGTTTGAAATCCAAGTTTGGGACCAGTTTTAACCAAGATTTGTATCACTGTTGGCTGATTCAGGAAAAATGAATGCAATTACAAATTTCTACAAAGTGCAATTGTTTACATTATCTTCAAACACAGTTGTCTATAATTTTAGGTAAATGTACAGATGGCAAGATTGTCATTTATATCTTATGAATACTACATCTATTTATTATTTCATATTTCTTGTTCTTTTCAGATTTTTGAGAAGGAACACAAAAAAGGCTGCTCCTGTCCATCATGCAATTTAAGTTGAACCATTGCTGCACTTCTGTCAGTTACTTGCCAAACATTTGACAGTCCGGTTAAATTCATGGTTTAACCATGTTTCCAGTTTTAAAATACTGAGCTACATGATCATCAATGCTAGTGTCTCTGATAAGGACTCTAAGAATAAAGCCCTTGGAAAATTGCAGTTCAACTCAATCATCTAGTGCTTTCAAAAGATAAAAA
>JZLH01S0394305.1:63858-75593 GCA_001188425.1 Eucidaris tribuloides | reverse complement strand
CGGCCGCTAGTTGGCCATGAAAACAGTTTTTGCCATGCAAAATTTTCCCAATGGATTTTGCCCTCCCTAAAATTTTACCCTGGTGTCGCCACTGTATCAATACAGAATGAAGATATTTTTATTATCATTTTATACAAATTAGAAGATACTGCCAATTATTGCTCAGGTAAGGTGATTATTATTGATTTCTGCCATTACTATGAAATGACTGTAAAATGTTTTCTGAAGAAAATTTAAGATTAAAATTGTTTTAAAAAATTAATATGGAATACTTTTTGCAACTTATATATGTTTGTGGGATAGTAGTCTCAAAACACAAAACAAAAAATATTGTGTGGTTGTCAAAACCTAATACATTTTTTGTGAATGTGTGTGTGGTATTGAAAGTTTGTCGTGATCATGTAATTTAAAAAAAAAAATCATGTTTGTCAGTGATTGTTATTCAGTGGACTTTCAAAAAAACATTTTTTTCAAATAAATATTTTACTCATGAAACATTTTTGGATGTTGATTGCTGATTTCATTTAATGGCTTTTCTTCATGTTAACGTAGCTGTTAAGAAGTGTGTGTGTGTGTGTGTGTGTGTGTGTGTGTGTGTGTGTGTGTGTGTGTGTGTGTGTGTGTGTGTGTGTGTGTGTGTGTGTGTGTGTGTGTGTGTGTGTGTGTGTGTGTGTGTGTGTGTGTGTGTGTGTGTGTGTGTGTGTGTGTGTGTGTGTGTGTGTGTGTGTGTGTGTGTGTGTGTGTGTGTGTGTGTGTGTGTGTGTGTGTGTGTGTGTGTGTGTGTGTGTGTGAGTGTGGGTGAAGGTGTGGATGTGGGTGTGTTTGTAATCGCCTCCAACCATGGACATTTTGGATTAATTTTACTGTACAACCGCAGACGTACCTTCCAGGGGGGACGGCCCACGTTTTTAGATCTTCTTGTAATTGAGGTGCTTATGCGGCATTACAACCAGCAAGCAAGGTCTGGGGGGTATATAGAGAACGTCCACATTTGGAGGTTGTGTACTGTAATGTCTACGTCCGCAGTTGTCAGAAGTTTCGTCCTCATTTAATAGGTAAAAATTGCCATGTGTGTCTTCGGTATTGCCGCGTGTGTCCTCGGTATTACCGTTACAAACACACACACACTCACACACACAGATACACTCACATTAAAAATTGTACGTCCTCCATCGAAGGTGATTACACGTATGTGTGTGTTTGTGTGTGACTGTGTGCACACACACATGCATGTGTGTGTGATGTTGAAGTATCTAGTTAAGATATTTTCTGATAATTTGGCAAGGCTTATAAAAAAGTTTTCCAAAAGGTGCAATCATTTTTTACAAACTGTTGCATTGTTGTTGGTTTTTATGTACATTGTGGGTCAGTTGTGTGGTTCGAGTGAAAGCTCATTATTGGCTGGTGAAGTTCTTTCTTTTGTCATGGTCCATAACTGACTCAAAATTAATTACATTAATTAAAATCCCACCATGCCATGGATTCTTAAAATCATTGCACAGCACTGAGGCAATAGCAGGACTGATAAAGACCCCCAGAAGGAGGGGGGGGGGGGTACTTCCATATGCATCGCTATATGGAGATGTGTCACCCTAATGGGTCGCTTTTTCACAAAAAAATCCCTTACCATGGGTCCTGTTTTTTTATGTTATATATCCCTAAACAATGGTTCAAATTTTCCAAAAAAATCTCTAAACATGGGTGATATCCCACCAATTCCCCTACCATTTTATGGTTAATATAAATATTAAATCGAAGTTAGCATGATTGGGGGTAGTCCTGAACTTGGGGTGAAACTATTCTAGAATTACGTAAACTGCACAATGATTCCACTGTAAAACTTTTGTAGCCAAATGTTGACTCGTTTTGAGATAACTTCCAGCAGTATGCCTTGTGACAAATGTGTTGTGTAGCTTTCTATGGGATCTATTTTTATCTGGGCTTGAGAGAAACAGTGTGCTAGTATGTTCATGCTTGACTTAGCTTAAGTAAACAACCTCAAGATCGATCCAGCCAGGAGATACATTATAGCTGATGTATCTATTTGTATATCTTTCAAACAGTTTGGTTCAAGAGGCATTTTTTATTTCTCCCAATGTCACTGCCCTTTCAGTGCATTCTCTGTCAATGTATTCATATTTCCCCATTCAGTCAGCATATACGGTCAAAACACAAAACAACTATTCCCAAACATTTACAGACCACTATCCAGGGTGGCTCAGAAAAAAAAGTACACAAAATTTATCATTTTAACCTTCATTACCCAAGAAAAAAAATTTTCCAGTTGGTCTGATAGCGGTGTTCTTTTCTGAGTAATACAACACTTGGGTTGTCAATTTTTGTTAAGTTTCATTTTAGATGCAATTTTGCAAAGCAGAGCATTTGTTTTTCTAGCAGTAATGTGGTAATGAGGCATCCTCAATTGATGTCATCCTATAGAAATTACACATAAACTGGTGCACAAACCAAATTTACATTGGTTCACATAAATGTCGGTCTATTCACGAAAAAATTTTTTATAATATGAACCAAATAAAGATGAGCAATTAATTTGGGATATAACAGTAAAACTCCACGTTTTTTTCTGGGCCACCCTGTATATAAATACACTTTCAGACACATGGGACCCCAATATGTAACTAAAAACACAGTTGTATGATGTCAAATTTGAAATAGATTTATTTCACTCATAAAATCCCGGTAAAGAAGGACCAATTGAACACAAGAATATTTATTTGTGCTAAACTCACACTGTACACATTGTCTGAATAGATAAAATATCCAGTATGGAATTCTGTTAACTTTCCATGAAACTATGTTCACACTTTTTGTTTTGCACTACAGCTGTTCTTGCTTTTCTTCCAAGATTTTACCATCTTTCAGTCACAACACTTACTGCACAGATAGATTTTAAGCCTTAAATGTGGGAATACAATTTTCAATTGTCTTCTGTCAAAATGAAATTGATGCTAACATTTCATGCAAAGAAAATCAGTGTATCACCTATGATGTATTATTCTTAAATATATTACTGACTTGGGGATTTTTTTTTTTTTACAAGTGTTGAGAAACATTTGAATGCAGCAACACATCTTAAAAATAGCCCTAGTGTGACTGAATTCCTTCTACATATATATAATATGGTTTAACTCTTCTCCTCTTTGTGGAGGTCAATATATCATTATAACTCCCAGATTGGGAAGTGCGGCCACCACGGGTACTTTTCCTTCATCTTTTTGTTTTGTCCAAACATTTCTTCGTACTCTTCCACGGTCATGTCTTCGAATGGCGTCATGCCCTCCAGCTTTTGCACCTGTAATAATATGAAACAACAAAGGATAGGAACTGTTAGTTAATCAGTTCTATCCCTTTCCCTTTCCCTCAACCTAGCCAGACACTGTATCAAATTTGTCTCTTTGTTCATGCTCATTATTTTGAATAGATTAGGATTAAATCAAATAAATTTCATATTTGTCAAATGCATCAGAAATCAGCAGATTAACAGTACAATGCAAAAGGTGTTTTCTCTTTGGCCTTCTTTCTTTAAAGGGAGAAGAAGCTAGCAACTAACAGGCATAAGTTAAGAAAAAAAAATTACATTGTGAGTATTGTGAGAATTATGGAACATGGTGATAAAGACAGCCTAAATAAGGGGTACTATGTGATACTCACCCTCAGCAAGGCCCTATAAATTAGTTAATTTATGTTTATGTTACATCTTTGCAAGTTTTATCCCAGGATAAAACTTCCAGAAACAGCTATAGGGGGAGGAGCTTATCGATTTAAACAGTGCATACATTACCACGGCGCGACTAACACATGTCGGGTGGCATGCATCGGTCACGCATCGTCAGCTCCAGACCTGTGCACGTGCGATCTGATTGGTTGGCAAGAACTCAAATTTTTTCTTATGCCTGTTAGTTGCTGGCTCTTTCTCCCTTTAATATGCATGTGTCAAAATGGTATCAAAACAAAATAATCTGCTGATCTCCTGATTATTCATTCTACTGTTTTATTGCTCAGATTTTAACCCCTGGTTGATACATAACATCAGGGTTGTCGCTACGCTGGGCGGCGCCGGACGGGGCCGCCCACTACCTAAATTTTCCGCCCGGCACTCTGGGCAAAAGACCAGTCTCCTGCCCAGCACTATTTTTCAATACCAACGATTTTTTTTTGCTTAAAAATAAGAATATTTTCAGTAATCTAACATCATCAGGCTCAGATAATGGTCATGAATACTACCTTACGACTTCTTATTATAATGTAACTGTTGAACGTACAATATCACTTGCTTAGCAGCGATTGATCATAATCAGCCGTCTACTACCGCGCCATCACTGCGCTCCGCTCGCATGGTCTGGGCAGTAGGAAAATTTCTACCACTCAGAAAGTCTGGCTACAACCCTGCATACCATATCCAGTATGTACGCATGGACTCAAACTAACACAGGAAAGCAAATAAAATTTGTCTCCTACACATTAAAAACACATTTAATACATGTATTTACCTCTTGCTGATACTGTTGAATGCGTTTGTTGGAGGTCACTTCAAATTCTTTGGCCATAGTGTCCTGTACCATAATAAAAATACAAATGACAAATACAAATCATGTAATGTTACAAACATGTGTGTTCTGCATACAGGGAACATGTTCAGGCTAAAATAATGTGTGATTTACATTATTTCAATTACATTTAATCACAGTTTGATAAAAGTATGCATACACAATTAGACACATAGGTGATTAAGTAAAATGAACAGGAACTTAATTTCAATGTAAAAACATCACCCATCCATACATGTCCATTAGTTACATGTATCTTTTTGAGTTGCAACCATCTAGCCACACTTTTAAATATTTAGTACAGTGGAACCTCGATATAAAGAGGTCGGATATAACAAAATCCTGTTATAACAAGGTTATTTTGCAGGTCCCAACTCTTTATATTTCTTTGTTTTTGTACCCTTAGTGAGAACTCTGATATAACAAGGTAATTATCACAGTTTTTAGGTCCTTGTTATAACGAGGTTCCACTGTAATAGGTATCAACATATGGGTGTTGATCAAGCAACAAAATACAAATAACCACAACAAGGTAATAGTGAAAAAGGATTCAGCTTTGCTATGTGTATGGATCAAGGAAAAAATGCTGTATGGAATAATCACAACCAACTGAAACATCTGCAGAAGTTTCCTAAAAGTTTCTCAGGGTCACAAGTCAGTTTTTGAAAACAAAATATCTCTCAAGGCAGATGTATTTTTTTTTTGGGGGGGGGGGGGTTATGTGCCGCCATGACATGATGAGGTTGAAGTGGTGTTAAAGATTCTAGTTCATTAACGATTCAAATATCTTTTTTTTTACACTTGTTTTTGGAAACTACTTTTCATCTGTTCTGTGGTGGACTTCAACCCCACCCCACCCCCAACCACAGCCAATTCCATGGATTTGATGTTGAATACTGTTCTGATGTGGGAGTCCTGCTTTAAAGGCAGCAAATCTCATTTCCACCCCTCCCATAGCACAAATAAAGATCAGTCATGCCCTTTGATGAAGGACATGTCTGTGAAATTTTCAAAATGCGCAAACAAAACCAAGGTCATAATTTCTGTTCTAAGAATTTTTGTCTCTACAAGCAAAAATTAAAATCTCTAACAATAACTAATATTCCCCTAAAAGGGAGTTTTTAGCTCCTATACTTTGATAACAGTTTTTAGTTGTTAGTATTTTCTTTCATATACCAGTGTTTTTTACACAATGTTAATTTTTTGGCTTGCAAAAGAGATGCCCTGATTTTAAAGGTAAATGATATGATTGGGGGTAGTCCTCAACTTGGGGTAAAACTATTCTTAAACTAAGCAAGGATTCTACTGTGAAAATTTTGTAGTCAAAAGTTGACTCATTTTAAAATAAGTTCCATCAGTATGCCTTGTGACAGTCAAATTTGTTCTCGAGCCTCAAGAAAAATAGAGTGCTAGTATGTTCATGCTTGATTCTCCGTCAGTAAACAATTTCAAGAAAAATCCTTCCAGCCAGGTATTTGGTATATCTTTCAACCACTTTGGTTTGAGAGGCATTTTGTGTTTCTCCCAATCATGTCACTGTCCTGTAAGCTGTAACTTAGTGTGTGTGGTGCTGGCTTACCATTTCTTTCGCCTGGTTATTGATGTGATCGGAGGCTGTGTCAGTGGGGTATGGTACCTTCAGTGCAGCAAACTGTATGAAAAAATGAAATTTCACACGAGACATCAATCTTTATTCTTAGACCCCACAAACATGAGACAGACAAAGAACAGACACAAAATAAATATAAACAAGTCAAATGAACGAAAAGAAAAGACAATTTAAAAAACTGATGGATTTGAATACTACCAAATAACTGGCATATTTTTCTGATGTTAGTTAAGTCTGAACAAAGTTATGGTAAAAGCACTTTCACTAACATTTATACATTCAGCTTTCTGTGGACACACATTATTGCACATTGTCATAAGTTTAGTAAACATACTTCTACCCCACAATGAAAATTAATTGTACATACACAAACATGTATGGATGAAAAATAAATGCACATTTTTATAAAGTTATCAAAACTTTCAATCTTTCATTCTTTGTGTTCTTTTTTTTTTTTGTCTTCTTCTTTTTCTTCATTATCAAACACTTATTACTTGGTACACGAACTTCTTAGAACCTGCAAAGACATTTACCTCTTTCTCAAATTTGTCCACTAGGCCAGCTACAGGTACTGTCTTTCGATATGTACTCCAGTCTATTCCTGCAGGCTGTTCTGGGGTTTGGCTCAACCTGATGAGGGAATGGTAAACATGTCAGTAATATCACAGTAAAAGCCATACACATGGCCATTTTGAAAACATAGCATATCAGCTTGTCATCAAGTAGTCCTCACTTAACAAGTAGCTTACAAGCTCTCACTGCATTTAGTCTGTATTGGTTTTTTTTTTTTTATATTTTTTTTCATTGTTTTCACTGAATACAGTTAGTCGTTGATATAGATAGAGTCTAACTGCAAATTTGATAATTTTTGCAATATTTCCATTTTGGAAACGACATTCAGTGAAAAAGACATGATTCAAGGTTCTATTGCAGTTTGACTGCCAAAATATTTAACATGAATTATAGCGAAAGATACATTTTCTAGACTAAAATTGAAGTCAGAAATACAATATAGCCATGCGTCGTGAATAGGGCCTGCTCTAGGTGGAGCCGTTTCATATTTTAGGGAAATTTGACATGTTTGTAATGGTTAGAGTACCGAAATGTGATTTCATTCTCAGGCTACCAGTCATTTTAAAGCAAATTTATTAAGCTTTAAGATGACACCAAGTTTGATTTCATCAGAGTTCAATTAATAAAATTATGATTGATTTATACACGATGGTGGGGGTGGAGCAAATTGGGACACGGAGATTGGACACGGCACCATGTTAAGTCTATGGGAGAATATACGGGCCAAAGTTCAGTTTGATTTTTCTACATCTTAATAATCACTAATCTCACTGAACTATATATTAAACTAAGCTTTTTCATTACTCTTTTAAGTGATACCAAGTTTTATTTTATCAGAATTCAATAAAGAAAATATGATTAATTAAGTACAAAATGGTGGGGGTGGAGCAAATTGGGCCATAGAGATTGCATTGGGACAGGTACTGTGTTAAGTCTATGGGAGAACGTACATCCAAGGATTATTTGTCTTTTCTGTATCTTAACAATCAATATATCATTGACTCTATATATCAAATTAAAGCTCATTCAACATTCTTTAAAATGAAACCATAATTATTTCTAAAGCAGTTGAAATTAAGAAATTACACTGAATTAACTAAAAATTATTGCAAAAGTTTGGAAATGTATGAAATAGGACACGGTAACCAAACATACAACTTAGATAAAACGTTTTAGCAAGTGTAAGCCATAAAATTTTTGCTATCATGAATAGATATTAGTTCTGCATTAAATATACTTCATTGTGGTTTAACAGATACAATAATAAGGCCTCCAAATGCGACTTGTACTTTCTTTATGAATTTACGTAATATCTACCATTTTTCATGCAAATTTTGATATCCGCTGCCTCCCAAAGTCATAAAATAGAACTTACTAGGGTATCCCTGTGAGTTTGGTCTTGATGGATTGGAAATTATCTGTACTTTACAAAAACATGTTGTTTTGAGGGTAGGTGCTTTGATGTAAATGTGAGGCCATTTTGAAATGACCCACTTCAACCCCATTTTTTGATATTTTGATTCATATTTCCATTAGACCTACCCCTACTTCATTTTAGTGACCCTAATTGGAAAGATGAGACTATTTCCTTTCAGAAAATATATACTTTTACTATGCTAGCATGTATAGTTTAAAAGTTATAGAGATTTAAGTTCAGAATGTTGCGGCGGCACTCAATATTTGCCAATGAAACGCAAACAGGCCCCACTTCAGACGCATGGCCACATGCTTTCATAACTTTTTGAGATATTTTGGAGCGATTTCTTTGACATTGATCAACCATTTAACCAAATTAGTGGCATCTATCTAGGTTGGGTACATATGTTTTATATTGATTCGAGGAAGCCCTTACTTAGGCGAGCGAGATGCCAATTCCGTTCAGTCATTACAATTTGAGTTATCAAATATGCGCACTTCATGCAGTTTGCAGAAATTAGCTTTAATGCGCATTCCTAAGTTGTGTCATGATTTTGTACAAAAAGAACACCGATGCGATGGCACGCCTATAATATCCAATTGGATCAATCCATGAAACTGGAAAGTCAGATACTTTTCAGAGTTAAAGGCAAGGGTCACCCTGACATCAAGTTGGTTTTAATAAAGCAGAACAATGAAACACATTATGAAAGTTTGTCGAAAATCCACAAAAGAATAACGCAGTTATGAGGATTCAAAGTTTTGAATTTGTGACGTCACATGCGAGCAGCTCCATTCATGTAATATAAATTCCATAAAATTGCCATTTTTTAATGATTCGTGAAAACCTGAATGAGTTTTTTTTTCATAGAAGCATGTATGCAAATAATGTTTCTGATAATATATTGAATGCACAGGTAAAATCATTTTCAAATTTCTGAGAAAACAGCACTTTTATGGAATATCACGACATATGGGGAGCTGCTCACGACGTGCTCGCATGTGACGTCACAAATTTGAAACTTTGAAACCTCATAACTCTGTTATTCTTTGGTGATTTTCGCCAAACTTCCATTAATATGTTTCTCTCATTGTTTCTGCTTTTATTAAAACCAACTTGATGTCAGGGTGAACATTGCTTTAAAGTCTTTTGACTTTGAGTGACTCATATTTTGATTGACATTCGTGTATTTGTTGATTGTTCACCGAACTTCGGATTTAAATTCTGAATGTTTTACAACGACATCTGTCTCTTGATAAGGGGGTGACCAACGACGTCAATACTGTTATAGAGAAACCCCTGAATATCAAAAGAAACAGACGCCGTCTGCCGTCGGCAAATTACAAGCTCACTTTTATTTTTACCGTCGATTTCGATTTCAAACTCAAATTTGAAAACGTAGATTTGAATAGGTGGGACTGTAATATATTTTCACATTATTCGCCGACGTTCGCGCATACTTACCTTGCGTATAAACCGTCAATTTTTCCTTCAAGGGCATTAAATTGGGTCTTTTGATTTGGTGGACCTCTCGGCAAATGCCGTCCAGTCAATGGCTTTCTTTTCCACTCGCCTTGCTGCATTCTGCTTTTGATTTACTGAAGCAAATGGCGGAGAAAAAAAAATCCGGTAAGATGGCGACACACACGAAGCTTGACAAACAACAGAGGGCGACGTGACAATTAAAATCTCCATAATTCGCGATTCGGTGAGATGAGGTGAATGGGAGTTATTTTATAGCTAGCCGCTAACCCAATTAATTTCTGTATACATGTACTCTCCGCACTCAAACATAATGTTTCAAAATGCATTTTCACGATGCTTTACATTATCTAACATAGTATATTCACTTTTATCACCAAATCACTCATCCTTATTCCCAAGAATACAACAGACTCCTGCTGACTTCACCCTCCCTCGGAGGCGTTCAAGTCCTTTCTGAGGGTGGACATACACTCTTCGTAACTCAAGTTCACATGGACCATTATTTTTACTTGTACCACCTGTACATACTTTGTAAATACACTTTTTATGTGAGGATTAGGAATTTGACTACCAGGCACATGCGTCTTGTTGGTCCCGGTGCACACACTACAGTGCGTAATCTTCCCGGGATAATCTTCAAGTTTTGAAGCTGCACTTTATTGGAAGAAGAGATGTTATTGTTGCCAGGACCGTCCCAATCCCCTTCCAGAAAAACAGTCAAAAAACAAAATGTGGGAAAGCTCATTCAACACGCAGGTAACGCAAATTATTTCAATTTCAAGATGAAGAAGGGAAAATGTTAGGGGAGTAGTTTATCTTTTGCTGACAGTGCCCAATTTTATTTAGTTGATAACGGATTTAAACAATCAATCCCGATAATGTGTTAATTGGTAGAACCAGATTATAAAAGTTACTTTGATTTTCAAGTTTTCCCATTTTTCTTTTTTTCTGATCTTATATTTTTCTTCTTTTCTGTTATCTTTTAATTTATTTTATTTTTTTGAGCAAGAGTTGTTGTTTTTTCGGGTTAGGCCTACAGATATTAGGGCATGATAATGGACATGGCAACTTAATAATTGGAGTATAATATGTTGTTGTTTTTTGATATTCATGATTGATTATGAGAATATCTGTGTATATATTAAGTTGGCCCTTTTCTCATCTTAATCATATCCGTTCAGTGGCCTGTAAACAAACGAAGCACGCTTCAACAATCTGCATGAATATACACAACATTACAGTATACTTCGCATTGCAGTATTTCTACAATATGTAATTTCCCAGTGGTGTTGAATCCATTTTTTGGATGAGGAGGTGGGCGTAAAAAAGGTAGGGAAAAGGTTAAAATTTCGCAAAATTGCCAGTAAATTGTGTTGGCCTCTATGTTTGTAGGTTTTTTTAAATGGTTTTGTAGTGCCTTGCTCTGCTGTTTAAACGTATTCTTGCATAACTTTTTTTCCCAATTTGTCAAAATTATTGGGAAAACGATGTTTATATGATCAAGTACATGAATATTCAAAATAATGAACAGTTTAGTGTATTATTCGGCAAGAAATAGGGATTTATTTCATTCAACAAAATTATAAATACATTATTTCATGGTTATATTGCAGGTTTTAAATTATACACCCATTATAATAGGACTCTTATCTTTAAACTAGGAAAATGATGTTTCTTTGACCTTATATTTCAACACAGAGCGAGTATAAATTCATCATGTTAGTTTTATAACACTTTATTTCCAGAAACATTACCGTAATATCATAAACACATCTGTATTTTTAAAAGACGAGATTCACTTTGAAAACAAAACGTTTAGTCAACTCCTAAATTCCAAAGAATGATGACATGTTCTAAATTTTAATCTGCCTGATGTTCAAGTTAATCAGGAATGAAACAGTTCTGTTATTACGCATAATGTAGAATTAATATAGGACTGGTTTTGAGAACACGAACGTAATTTCAGTTGACTTTACTTTATTTGTATGATCAGAAGTAATTAATTGTGATTAAGAGATGGTTAGTATACGTAAATTTCCCGTTATTTTTTGTTTTTACTTCAAGAAAGTAATATAGATGAATT